>LPNX010074965.1:232238-289493 GCA_001517045.1 Pseudotsuga menziesii | reverse complement strand
TATTATATCCCAAACATCATTCTAGTATTCTTTCATCATAACATCTTTCATGAGTTCATCTTGTCAGGTCATCAACATATCCTAGTCTTTTGCATTCAATCTTGGAGGTTGGAACCCACTTTACTCTTGGTAAAGTCTTGATCCATCAGGAAGCTGTCCATCATGTCATACCATGTTGAACTCAGATATCTTCTGTAGTCACTCCCCCTGAAGTGGAGTATCATCTTCCCTCTTCATTCCGTATAGGTGGTTCTATGCTTGATATATACTTGTCATGTCATAGTCTATTCTTTCAAAGGCAACTCACGAACTTTGCTTTGTACACTTGTTCTTGTAGATCCATATGGAAGATACTATGTACTTCCCTTTATGTCTCGAAATCATATCGTATACATCATTCCCCATGACCAACTGTTATTCTTTGATCATAGCTTTTTTCATAGCATTCTTTTCTTCATCTTGAGTTATCTCTCATACCCATGGTGGTATTCATCCTTCGAGGTGGATCTACCACTCTCTGAAGCTCTTTCTTCCGTCATGGTGTCTCCGACCCTGGGAGCTTCAGATTCGTGTTCATTGAAGTGAATCTTGAATTGTCATCACTTGTTCTTCAGAACAAGTCTCATCCTTCTTTTCTTGCAGGAAAAAGTACAGGACCTTTCCATGACATCATTGAGATTGTGCACTAATCCAATATGTCAGCAAAGAGGTTTGATAAGTAGCAATGGAGAGTTGTATGGCACCATGATCTACTTACCCATCACAAGCATATTAGTAGTATACAATCATTAATGCAAACAATCTATCATGCATAATACATCAACTAAATATAATCAAATGCATAACAAAACAATATCATGCAAAGACAATTGAATACTTATCTTTTATTCGTTTCGTGGGTAGACTCCTTCTTGATCCTTCTACTTCATCATCTTCTTCATTCATGACATTATCATTTCTTATCCAAATGATAAGATGGATAAGAGGTTCTTCAAGAATTGAGTTCTTCACATTACTCATTGCTTGAGGGATCTTCTTTGAATGGTGAGAACTTGATCTTCAATTGCTCCCAGCTTCTTCTTCTCTTCTTATGAGTTGAGATTCTTCTTCTTCCCAGAGTCTGTTGAGAGTAATTACTTCCTTCTGGCACACATTCCTTGAATGAATGAATTCTATGATCATGGGAGACCATTCAAGGTGGCTATCACCACTTTTGCATTCTCCAAATCTTCTTCTACCGCTTCAAGATGTTCTGCATTCTCGATCTTCACATTCTTCAACTGTTTTCTCAAATCCATCTTCTGATTAATGTTCTTATCTTCAAATATCTTGATCAAAGAATCAAACATCTTCGGTGTCTTTAGGGAAGACACTTGTGGTACAAGTTGATCCGTGATTGAATCAACAATGATCTTCTTGGCCTTGATCAAGTTCTTCTTGTGTAAGGCTTTGAGCCTCATCTCCTTCTGGAACTGGAACCTCTCTATTCATGAAGGTGTCCAATTCATTTTCTTCAGAGAGATCAAATGCTTCCATGCTTGGAAGTTGTCAACTTCACCAAGCTTATCATCAAGCTGATGTGATATATCACTTTGAAATGAGAACCTCAAATGCAAATAACAAAGGATTAGATCTTACCGATTTGAGATGTCCGTCCTGGTTCCGGAGCTAGCTGAGCTAGGGTTTGCCACATAAACCCTAATTTTCAAAACTTGGAATATTTCAGATCTGATTGGATAAAAAAATAGATCTCTTCAAATGGAGCTGTCCAAAGTACTCCTTTTCTGAAAACAGTGGAGAGAAGCTCCCGGAACATGAAGCCCTAGTTTTCCAATTTCTTCTACAAAAATGCCTGTCACTGTTTCTGTGATATCTCCAAAATTAATACTCTTCTATGTCTGAAATTTTGCACTGAGGTAACCTTACATGTCCCTGATCCAACACCATAGGTTTCATCAGAATTGGTTTCACCAATTGGGATTTATGATCATTTTCCCAAGGTGCCTTGTTACAGGACTGTTCCAAACAACGAAGTTGTACGGATTGTCACGTGTCACTGTTTCATATTCTAAGTCTACAGTTTAGATCACGACAAGTACAGTCCGTGCCCTTTCTGCAACATCTTCAGGAATTCCATTTGGACCTCTGTAGACCATGATATTGCAATTCTCCCCAGGTGTCCTGTTTAGGGATGAATTTTGGAAGAGGCTGGAACCCTAACTTGGAGGGATCATATATCCCAGAATATAGTGAATCTAAGGCTGAATTTTAGACACAATGTGCATAAGGATTTTATCTTCGGTCTCTACAATTTTCATCTCCTGAACCTTCACCAATTTCAGAATATAGCGAATGTACCAAAACTTAGCAGTTTTAGTATTTAGGGTTTTTCTAGCTCGGGGTCAAACTAGGGTTTGACTTTCCCAGAGCTTCACCCAACCAAAAATCTTGATCCAGGTCTCTAAACATTGATTTTGATGAGGAGAGAAATCCTATGCTGGGCTCACTCAAAAAATTCTTCTTTTGCAAGAAGCCCTAATTTCCCGCACCGAAAACTGAAAATGCTCGGAATCGAATTCCGCTTTGACAGAAAGATGCCCCCTTCAATGGAGAGTCAGCCTAGCCTTCTTTTGCTGATCGATTGTGGAGAGAGAACCAAAAAGTAAGAAGCTCTAGATTTTGTAGCTACACAATTCCTTCTTTCATGGTGGCTTTGATACCATGTTAAATTTTTTATATGCTTAGCTAAGACATCAATATTTCATTACATTTTCATAGCAAAAGCATATAAACATGATCACTGAAAGATAGACAAGCACAACCATACAAAAAGAACACAAAGATTTATCCTGGGAAAACCCTAAAGGGAAAAACACAGCAAAAGCTTCCTCAATATAGATGCCCCAAAAAGATAAAAGATAAAACCAGCAAGGAGATCAAAGCCTGATCCTCCTCCTTCTCCATCTACTTCTCTTCTCCACTAATGCGCTACACAAGTGAGAATGTGTGCTCAAATGAGGAGAGCTACACCTCTATTTATATTCATCCGTTCACTTCAATTAACTCATCCGACATGTAGGCTCGAATTAATCATGTAGGCTCGAGTTACACATGTAGGCTCAAGTAACCACACTGGGGTGCTAATGACCCACCTTTACAATTAGAGGGGACAACCTCATGACTCTTATTAGTTCTTTCGATTAGAAGCATCGGGGTACAAGATAATACAAGTGGTTCTCCCGGTAGGACCATAGGGGACCACAAAAGATACATATAGAATATTCTTCGAAGTTACAATATTTCAACATAGACTTTGGTCTATACTATGATGGTAGCCATGAGTATAGATTGTATGGCTACATAGATGCAGACTAGGATGGAAGTATCTCAGATAGAAAAAGCACATCAAGTGGATGTTATAGTCTGAGATCTACTATGATTTCATGGTTTAGCAAAAAGCAGTCTAGTGTTGCTCGTAGCACGGCTGAAGCAGAATACATAGCAGATTGCTCTGCTAAGTTGTGAAGTCATATGACTTCAGAAGCTGATATCAGGTCTCTTTGACCTGAAGATGGATACTACAATGATTCTATGTGATAACCAAAGCTGTGATGATAGAGAACCCTGTGTTCCGTTGTAACACATAAAAATCCGGTATTTCTACATACAAGATAAGATGCAGATGATGATGCTTTCAGTATTCACATACTGGAGATACATATGGTGATAGTTCAGTATTCACATACTGAAGATGTAGATGATGATGGTGTGCTGACGAAGCCTCTGTCTCGAGTAAAGTTCAAACACCTTCGGGACAAGCTTGGTGTTGTTCGAAAAGACCTTCCTCGAAAGGGGGAGTAGTGATGTTGTAGTGGGATTGTATCATCCCGGAACATCTGTCCAAAAGTGATCTGGTGACCTCGGTCCTCGAGAATGAAGAGGGATTGTATCATCCTAGGACATCTGTCCAAAATAGATTCAGTGACTTCGGTCTTCATGAATGTGGTGGGATTGCATCATCCCTGAACTTCGGTTCAAAATGTATCTGGAGGTCTCGGTCCCCGTGAATGTGGTGGGATTGCATCATCCCTGAACTTCGGTTCAAAATGTATCCGAAGGTCTCGGCCCCCGTGAAAGTGGTGGATTGCATCATCCTTGAACCTCGGTTCAAAATATATCCGGAGGTCTCAATCCCTGTGAAAGTGGTGGATTGCATCATCCCTGAACCTTGGTTCAAAATGTATCCGAAGGTCTCGGCCCTCGTGAAAGTGGTGGATTGCATCATCCCTGAACCTCGGTTCAAAATGTATCCGGAGATTTCGGTCCCCGTGAATGTGGTAGGATTGTATCATCCTTGAACTTCGGTTCATAACAAATCCGGTGACTTCGGTACTCGAGAACGTGTGTTGATCCCGTAATTCCTAGAGGAAGGATTGTCTGAGTTCCACATCTGTGTTGATCCCATAATTCCGAAAGGAAGGATCATTGAATTGATCCCGTAATTCCTAGAGGAAGGATTGTCTGAGTTCCACATCTGTGTTGATCCCATAATTCCGAAAGGAAGGATCATTAGTAACTCCGTAAAAACCTAAATCCCGTAATTTCGAAAGGAAGGATCATTGAATTGATCCCGTAATTCCAATAGGAAGGATTGTCTGAGTTCCATAGATGTGTTGATCCTGTAATTCCAATAGGAAGGATTGTCTGAGTTCCATAGATGTGTTGATCCTGTAATTCCAATAGGAAGGATTGTCTGAGTTCCACATCTGTGTTGATCCCATAATTCCGAAAGGAAGGATCGTTAGCAACTCCGTAAAGACCTAAATCCCATAATTCAGAAAGGAATGATCATTGAATTGATCCCGTAATTCCAATAGGAAGGACTGTCTGAGTTCCACAGATGTGTTGATCCCGTAATTCCAATAGGAAGGATTGTCTGAGTTCCACAAATGTGTTGATCCCGTAATTCCAATAGGAAGGATTGTCTGAGTTCCACAAATGTGTTGATCCCGTAATTCCGAAAGGAAGGATCGTTAGTAACTCCGTAAAGACCTAGATACCATAATTCTAAAAGGAAGGATCGTTAGTAACTCCGTAAAGACCTAAATCCCGTAATTCCAAAAGGAAGGATCATTGGTAACTCCGTAAAGACCTAAATCCCTAATTCCGAAAGGAAGGATCATGTTGATGTTTTGATGATGTTGATGTTTTTATGATGATGATGATGTACTGATCGAAAGATCAGAGTGTGATGATGATGATATGTTGATGTTTTGATGATGTTGATGTTTTGATGATAATGATGTTTTCAGATGATGATGATGACGTACTGATCGAAAGATCAGTGTATGATGATGATGATGTACTAATCGAGAGATCAGAGTATGATGATGATTACGATATACTGATCGAAAGATCAAAACATGCTGATGATGATGTACTAATCAAAAGATCAGAATATGATGATGATGATGTTGTTTGAGAATTGAAGTACTGAAGATTTGCTGATCGAAATGTTGAAGATGTTTTTGTTGATCGAAAGATCAAAGTGCTAAAGATGTTGCTGAAGATGTTGTTGATTGAAAGTTCAAAGTGCCGAAGATGTTGTTGATTGAAAGGTCAAAGTGCTGAAGATGTTGTTGCTGATCGAAAGGTCAAAGTGCTGAAGATGTTGCTGATCGAAAGGTCAAAGTGTTGAAGATGTTGCTGATCAAAAGGTCAAAGTGTTGAAGATGTTGCTGATCAAAAGGTCAAAATATGTTGATGTTGATTAAAGAGTTGTTGCCGTCGAATATTGAAGACGAAGACTATATGATGTTGAAAAGCTTCCAATGATTTATAGATGTATTACCCTGATGATGTTGATGATGTCCTCTATCTCTCTCCTACTATCGTTGTTGTTGTCACGTCCCCATGCCTTCGACCGGCGAGGAGGACGCAACTCAAGGTCTGAACACCCGAGCTAAAAGCCTATGAACATGTGAATTCATAAAATGACATGCTGATATGCTGAAATAAAATGCATTGAAGTAGAAAATGCATATATGCAATTGTTTATCATAACAGTGGAAGAAACATTCATGCATACAAGCATTCATTCAACATGTTCAACATGATTATTAACAGAAAATATAGTTGCAGAAGTAAAAATGGACAAGATCACTTATCTTAAGATGAATTCGTTCCGCAACCAGCTACGTCGCTGCAACGTTCCACCCAACCATAGGCCAGCGTGCTCCTTAATCTCTCAGCAACGCTGCCACCCCCGAGCTGGGCATGATTCTCCAAGGAATAAGGGAACAACAGGCTTACACGTAGCCAATGATACACAAAAAACACACAGCCAAGCCAACAGAGTTGGGTTTATCAGGCCATTAGGGAGCTGAAGAAGGCAAATTGCTAAGCTGGGGAGCCCATTACAGAGCCAAGAACACCTACACCAGAACTAGCTTGACCTCTAAGACACCCAACACAAGGAATCAGTCCCTTCTCTGCTACACAGTCCCTCAGGCCCTGCATTCCCTTCCAGTGCTATTCAGGGGTGATGGAGAAGAAGGCCAGCCCTCTAGCTCTGTCTATGTGGTTTCCAGCCACCAGGTCTATCAAGCAAATCTAAGCCAACATCCCTGCTCCTCTCACAGTCCGAAGACCAACCATTGCACTCAGGCACTTAATTTAGTTGTCACAGCTTAAACAGGGAAAAACGACTCCCAAGTGGATTATACAATCCCAAACGTATCAGTGGACATGAGGAAAGAACAACAGTCCCGAAATGTAATCAACATACATTACCAACATACACGAGGAAAACAGTGGTCCGTCTTACACAATCGAAGTCGCTGGGGAAAAACGTATGCAGACCACACTGGGGACGAATTTACAATCTTCTGACCTGTGCGTGAGGAACAACAACGTAGAGCCCACAAATCAACCTGTGGGAAAAGGATTTGCCCATACCATCCACAAATCCGCAGAAGGAAAATACGTGGATAAAAAACCAAGAAAATCCTGTGCGTGGGAAACAATCCAACCCTGTGAGGGATGAACAGACAATGGAGGTCCTGCGTGAGGAAAACGGCTCCGTTTTTGTCCGTGGATGATCAAACAATAGGAAGGACGCGAAAATTGGAAGTGCTTGAGCCTTCAACACAGTCGTGGAGAGAAGAAGACCTGCGTGAGAGGATGAACAGCAAAATCGTGGGTAGAGTGTGCGTGTGGGTGAGGACTGACAATCCTACCACCCCACTTCCAAGACCATAACTGCCTCAACCACCAGCATCATTTCTTAGTGAAAGTGGTTGGAGTAAAACAAAGGAAGAATACATATGGGTTTTTCTCTCATTGGCCAAGGCTGACAATTCCCCCACCCTTATCCTTGTGAAAATCATGCCCCTTTCTCATTTTAGTTGCCGCGATCGTAGCTGGTCGGGTTCATTTTTAATTATAGATGCATATTTACATGATGACCGTCATAATATATGCCGCATGCCCCGATATACCATCGGTGACAATTCAAATCCAAAACATAACATAACTGATCGATGGTGGGGCCTTGGCCTTTAGCTCCGCACCCTGTTCATTTAATATATACATCGTGTACCTCTAATGCAACGGGGTCAAAACCGGGGCATTACAGTTGTTGATGTTGTTGTAGAATACCCTTATCGTTAAGGGGGAGTGTTGAAATATTGTAACTTCGAAGAATATTCTATATGTATCTTTTGTGGTCCCCGATGGTCCTACCGGGAGAACGACTTGTATTATCTTGTACCCCGATGCTTCTAATCGGAAGTTCTAATAAGAGTCATGAGGTTGTCCCCTCTAATTGTAAAGTTGGGTCATTAGCACCACAGTGTGGTTACTTGAGCCTACATGTGTAACTCGAGCCTACATGATTAACTCAAGCCTACATGTCGGATGAGTTAATTGAAGTGAACAGATGAATATAAATAGAGGTGTAGCTCTCCTCATTTAAGCACACACTCTCACTTGTGTAGCGCATCTATGGAGAAGAGAAGAGTAGCTGGAGAAGGAGGAGGATCAGGCTTTGATCTCCTTGTTGGTTTTATCTTTTACCTTTTTGGGGCATCTATATTGAGGAAGCTTTTGCTAGGTTTTTTCCCTTTAGGGTTTTCCCAGGATAAATCTTTGTGTTCCTTTTGTATGGTTGTGCTTGTCGATCTTTCAGTGATCCTGTTTATATGCTTTTGTTATGAAAATGAAATGAAATATTGATGTATTAGCTAAGCATATGAAAATTCAACATCGTTTACATACAGTTGGTTGTTGACATTGATCGCGCTCATGGCTTGGATGGAGTCAGATGACTATCAAGGCATGGAGGTAGAAGCGGTAAAAGTTTGTAAGGGTGCACGTTACCAAAATCTCTGGTGGGTAAGGGAACCTGAAAGATTGAAGGACAGTGCGATCCAATATTGGGTCTATTGGGAAGTGCTGCACACAATAGCTATGAAAGTTCCCGGTTATCTGAGGAAGCTGCGACGGAATAACAAAGGATTAATCGGTTTGCAATCGACCCATACGCCATTCACGTGCAAGCGCGACATGACCCAGACAAGCAATGGTTGCCGACACCTTACAAATTGTCTAATAGAGAATTGGAGGCGACTGTTAATGATTGGCCTATGACATGGAGAGAACCTATCAGTTTGGAGGAAGTATTGACAGGACCCCCAGCGGATGCACCTATTGATCCCATGCATAAGGATGACCAACAGAGTCACCATGAGTCTGATGCAAAGTCGACAGAGACACCCACTGGCTCAGAAGCAGAGCGCGCATTTGACGAATCAAGAATGAATAAACGACATTAACAGGGTGCAACCAGTAGCACAACACCAGGGATGGAAAAACAATTGAAGCGACTCATTAAGGTAATTATAGATGCAACAAATGCAGTGGACGAGGAGATGAAGAAATCGGCGCAAGAGGGATTTGTTGAGGTAAGATCATGACTTGATTCTTTATGTGACACAGTTTTGAATAAAGCACCAAAGGGAACGACTATGGAGGAATTTGGCTCAATAATCATTGGGGCGCAGGTTCAAATTCTGTTGATTATGATTAAGACCAGCAATGAGGATTTGAATGCCTCCCTGTAGCAGTTGCAGGACCTATCTATCGACATCAACGTGTTGTCCACGTAGACATTGGTACATATGCAAAGAGTAGCCAACCAGGAGTTGGAAGACAGAGAGCAGAACATCAACGGTCAGTTTTTGCGATCACAGGAGAAGGAAGCGGAAGCGCAAAAAGAGATTAAAGCACTGAAGAAGGCGCAAGAGGAGCTAAGGGTGAAGAGTACCGCAAAGATTATGGAGTTGAAAAAGGAACAAGATTGACTAGTCGTCGAGAAGGCACAACTCTGGGATACCAGAGTGCGGTTGGAAGAGGTGGTTTCAAATGTCTGTCAGCATGCCTATGAAAGCATCGCAGAACTAGATGCAGTCGAGAAAGCAAAACGACTTGGAGCAGTCATCACATAGTTGCAGCAAGATGACATAGATTTGAATGCTCTGATACATCTGGACACACCACCTGAACAAGTCACAGAAAGGAAAAGCACCATGGAGGATCTGGCGACACAGTTAGAAGAGATGGAGCAGGCATCAAAGAAGGTCACTGATGCGAATACACAATTTTGGGGCAGCGTAGTCCAAGATGAGCAATTGGTGCAACTAACCAAGCAGTTGCAGAGGCAGATGGGCAGTTGGTGACACTAAAGACAACATTAAGAGTAATGCCACCAGCTGTTCAAATTATAAGGTCTGTGGAGCTGAAGGAGTTGCAACAACGTGTTGGGAAAGCGAGGGAAAGAAAACAGAGGTGCAGTGAGCAGTGAGATGAGTTCCAAGATATTGGAGTGCAACTTTTTGTTAAGACAGTTGCTGCATTGCAGGCTGCACAGGAAGGAAAGAAGGAGGTCGTTGAGAAGACGATTGAGCATCCGCTCAAGCATGACTTAACACAGAGCCAAGAGACTACTCCCGTGTTATGTTTTGGAGGTTCAAACATTGTTTTATAGGGATATGTTTATTCAAATACGACAAGTGATACAAATAGCATGAGGAGCACCATAGGGTATGGTTTTACTATATGTGAAACAACAATAAGTTGGATTTAAAAGCTTCAAAAGGTTGTTCCATTTTATACAACGAAAGTGGAGTATGTTGCTACTATAAAGGCTAGTAAATAGATGATTTCGCTACAAAGGTTTATGGAGGAATTGGGAAAGAAGCAGGAGAATAGTAGGTTGTATAGTGATAACCAAAGTGCCATTAATATTTCAGAGAACTTGGCCTTCCACTTTAATATTAAACGTAGACAACTCAAGTACCATTTCATACGATCAATTTTGGAAGATGGATAGTTGAAGTTGGAAAAGATACACCCTAGACAAAATCCTGCTGATATGTTAATGAAGATAGTAACTGGAGAGAAACATAGTTCCTACTTATTTTCAATTGGCCTTCAAGCATGATGATGAAGATGAGAAACTTGCCAGGTCCAAAGTTAGAGTACAATCTAGTAGGTGTAGTAGAGCTGGAGTTGTTGTGATCAGTCTCCAAGTGGGAAATTGTTGGCTATGAAGCCCGATTATCTTCTTGATTCAAAGGTCTTATTTCAACCACGTTTGGATCCTAGTTTCTGATGGGTGTGGGAGGGGGGATTGCCCCCCCCACTAATGTTTCCAGAGGGTATAGTGGGGTTAATGACACTTTTTGGAACCTCCCTAATGGCGGTTAAAGGGAAACACCCCCTAAGATATTTTTTTTGGAAAAATGCCTTGTAAAATATTGTAATTCCGTAGTCAATATGGATCATTCATTATTAGGTCACATATTTGATGGTAGAAGTTATGTTGGTGCCTTTTTTCCTTAGAAGGCAACCCTCCTTTTATGAGGGCATTGTAGTATGATTGTGTGGTGTGAGAGAGGAGAATATGAGAGAGTGGGAGGAGGTTGCAACAAATGTGGTGTAGGTTTTATTCCTTCATTTTGCTAGAGAAAATAAAGGAAGGACTGACTGTTTCTCCATGGGTGTAGGCCGTATTGGTTGAACCACGTATATATCTCTCTCTCTCTCTTGTATTGTGTCCTTCTGTGCCATAGGTTCACTCTGTGGGCCAAGTCCCAAAATCCAATGTTTTAGTAGTAAGCTAAAGGGATTCCATAACCAGTGTTGAGAAAAGATACACTTAACATCCTACTCCTTTTAGAGTTTGTAAAAATTATCTATAGTATTTGTGATAGCAGTACGGAGATTTTCACACCAAAAGCAACAAAGAAAGACCTGACAAAAGTACCTAGATGTGTTGGGTTTCCATAGGTTCACTCCATGGGTTGAATCCCAAAATCCAATGTTTTAGTAGAGGGGGGCCTCATAACCAAGGTCGAGCAAATATACACTTGACATCCTAATCCTTTCGGAGTTCGATACAGATCCAACCCTTAACTAACAAATGGAAGGTGGGAGAATAACATATCAATTTAGACCATCCTACATCTAACCACTTTGGAAATGAGTCACTTTAGATGTTTTTCCCCATAAATTTACCAACCAATGACATTTTCATAAATCCTTCAATGTTTTCCATTTTGACATCTCATTCCCAAAAAGTCGGGTGATTAATCGCTCGAGAGGGAGAAACCTCATAAGGTGAATTTGAGGGAAGATTAAAATATGCAGGCAACAAAGACTCCATATTTGGTTTGGAACCATCCTCAACACTAGTTGGACCACCCTTACTTGTGGTGGATGTGATGCCTTCTCCATGTGTCGACCACCATTTGATGGATTAGAACTTGACAATGCTAAATCCTTAACCTTTGGAAGATCCTCATTAAAGGCTAGCGCGCTTCTCCATATTTCCAATAGTTCATCCTAGGATCATAAAATTGAATGCAAATCATTAACTTCATTTTCTCCATAGTCCAAAAGATTGGTGTCCAAGTCCATAACCTTCGAATTACCTAGATTGCGGTTTAAACTTTAGGGGAAAAATGGACAGTGGAAACCCTAAAGAAAACCTTTGCCATAATGTCTCCAAAATCAGATTCCTCAAGTGGGATTGAACTCTCAATTGCTTAGAGAATTTGATAGTTGATAACGTCAAGTTGCTAGTTCTTTAACCATGGAGTTGGGTGATAAGTAAACGCTTGAGACCTTGAAGAGGACGCACACTTTCATATTTCTGGATGGATTTCCTTCAGATCATTAGGTCCTTTAGAAATGTGCTCCCTCTGTCAGATCACCGGCTCCATATCAGTGTTACATAGATTTCCCTCTCTTTCATTCCAGTGTCTCCCACTTCCCTCTCTTTCCTTCCATCGACAAATATGTGTGTCCTTGCATTTCTTGAAACAAATATTATCAATGTATTTTTTCCCTGGTGTCTCCCACTTCCTTATCTTTTAAAGGATATATAGGCATGTCCCAACATTTCTTGAGATTAACATTCCCAACGGATAGATAGGGCGCAAGTGTTGAAGATTACGATAGTAATTGAACTGCCTTATGAATAAACAATGAAAGATCTATTGAAGAAGCTGTTTCCCACACTTCACATCCCTGACACACCTCTATCGTTTTCTCTAGTGCAAGTTTCTATCATTCTTCTTTGATTTGATGGGGTTGCACTTCGACATTTTGTAAATTTAGGGTTTGATATCCTTTCATTAAGGTCGAGCTTAGGCTTCGTGTAGATATTATTTCTTATCTATTGATTACCTTGTTATTATATATATTTTTATTCCCATACAATTAATTAAGTATTATATATGATATAGGGCATTACAAATTATTAGGATATGGTTATGGGCCCATGACTCCTACACTTGGGGTAGCTCACTGAAGGAGCCTTCACAATGGGAAAAATGAGGTGTTGAAACACTTGCATGGTTTTGTGATGTGGACAAATGTGCTTGAACATGGGTGTTTACTTTTTGTAGTGAATTGCTCCCAACATAGTAACTCATAGAAAAATAAATATATTTTTTCTTATTTAGAAATGAAGGAATTAATGTTTGTTTAGTGAAGTTTAATACAATAAATAACTTATCTAGTTTGTCACTTCCTTGATATGTGTAAGTCTTTATTTCCAAATTATAGTAGTTTGTCGATCCCTTGATATGTGTAAGTTTTTATCTGCAAGTTATAGTGTATATTCATAAGGAGGAGATGGATGTTGTGCACTTATGCCAATCGAGATGGAGCTTTATGCATTATGATTAGGGAACCATTTGCAATTCTCTTGTGCCTTCAATGTGTTCTTGTGAATCACAATGTTTCGAAAGAAAGCCTCACCTCACTTTCCTTACTTCCTCCTTAGGATAACATGTTAGTGTAGCTTAAATGAAGACACAAATCTATCTAAATACATTTAGGGCAACGATAGGTAGGAACACATACTTTCTAACTCACAATGGGTTACCTCCACACACACATATAACACATCTCTTAGTAGCTCCAATTAACAAAAAGTATCACTATGCTCTCTTTATAATGAACCTTTCAACGAAGCTTGGTGGGCTAGCTCAAGTGGTTGAGTGCTATAAGTTGTGAGCAAAAGGTCTAGTGATCAAATCTCCAAATAACTATATATTGATATTTAAAGACCTCACTTGATGTCCCATTGAATTAACTCCATAATCAAAGACTTGATGTCCCATTGAATTAACTCCATAATCAAAGGGAATAAGTTAACCCCTTATAATTTCTTATGAACCACAACATAAAAAATAATAATAAACCTTACACCAAGCGAAAAGAGGCGATATCAAAATCGTAAGAGACTATCTCATAACGTAAGGTACCTGATGCTTTATACTCGACAGAACCTAAACCTATGCGATCAATCACACGCCACTCCACTTCCCTCTAAGAAAAATTGAAGTCATCATTCCCCGTTCATTAGTATATATACAGATACACAGAAAGATAACCTATAGATTTCTTATCGTCCTCGCGCTCTTCATAGAGGAAAGAGCTTGATAGATAGAAGGACGGCAGTTTGCGACGAATATGAGAGGACCACAAGCAGGGAAAGCAGGAGGTGGAGGGGAGGGGTCGAACAATGGATCTCGTGGGCATTCCGCCAAATCGAAATCTAGAGGCAGCCGGTGGGACAAACAACAGCAGCAGAAATTGGAACAGGAAGCTCAGCCAGGGCCGGTTGCATCGGCCCCTGATATGGACCCTGCAACCGGCAGCGCTCAGAATGCTGCGGCCGGGTCGCCCATGGAACCCAAAGCAACACCGGCCGTGGATTCGCAGAAATCGAACCCGAGACCGCTCAACCCAACAGAAGCGGGACCTTCACAAGACCCGGTCGACGCAGGGTTTCCAAAGAACCCCGGTTTTGAAAACGCAGCGCCCAAGCCCGTTCTGTTAGGGTTTGAAATACTCGAGAGGCGATCCATTACCATGACAGACGGGTCTGTCCGTACGTACTACTCCTTGCCCTCCTCCGGGCAGCAAGAATCCCACCCTTCAGGTAACGCCGCTGGCTCTTCATTCGTGAATGTAAAGTTTGGTAGCCGTGAACTGAATCCTGGACATTATAGCCATGAAAATCAATATGCTGTTCCCGAAAACCCTCATCCGCATGTGGGTCCTGTTGATGCAAGAAAGGCTGAGCTTGAGAGGTTTTATCCCTCAAGTCCAATGGCGCCGCCGCTTCAATCCAGCGGCTTAGGGTATGAGAATTATGGCTCGTCGGTGTATGAGAATTCCCGAAAAGGTCCAGGTGACGAAGGTTTGATGCCCAGGACTCCCCGTGATTATCAATATGGGAAGGTGGCGGGGATGGGTTCTTCTTCTTCTACGATGGAAAATCCTTCTGAAAGAGATTATGTTCCGGCGGGTGCCCCGGGGCCCGATGGATCTGCTAGGGAAGGTTACCCTCCTTACAGGACTTTGGCCCCTGGAGGCGGCGGTCCCGTGGAGGGTTCGCGGAATCCGATGAGTCCTCATGGATACCAGGTTAGCCCGCGCTCAGCTGCAATTCGCATGGCTCCTCGGGAGTCCTTTTATGGATCTGGCGATAATTTATTGAAGCGTAAGTATGCGGAGGAAGAGGTTGCTAGTGACACTATGCAGAGAGGTGTAATGGATGAGAGAGATTATATGAGGCGTGCCCGGGAAATGGAGATTGAAGAGTATCGCCGCAGAGAACAAGGGACGTCCGATTATTCACGTGACAAGTACCTGGAGGAAGAAGTTATAAGGTCTGGGGGATATTCAATGTCAAGACCATCGCATAATGATAGCCCACACGGAGTTCCTGCGTCGAGATTCCCTTCCGTTAACAAGGATCTTATGCATGGTCCCTCGTCTGAATCGTGGGTGTCACCATCCCATACAGGCCCTGGTGGTTCACTGAATCGGGGGAGGCAGGATTTACAGTATAATAATGCTTTAGGTAGGGATAGGGAGGATGGGCATGATTATCAGCGTCCTTTTAAGCACCAAAAGCAGAGCGATGCTCATGATAGTCAAACCAGAGGACGGAATGAACATCGTGCAATTGATGATGCTTTGAAATCTGATCGGGAACCTGTCCAACAGTCTGGTTTAGTAGAGGATAATCAGGAGCTTAAGCAACAAGTACAGAAAGCATATCTCAGATTCGTAAAATCACTTAATGAGAATGCGGGGCAGCGTAGAAGATACCAAGAGGATGGGAAAGGTGGTCCTGTGCAATGTCATGTCTGTGGCAGGTATGTGGAATTATTGATCGATAGGAACTACGTAGAACTATATTATTACACACATTTTTACTAAGAAACATGCCGTCTTTTTTTCCCCTTCATTGGTTTAACTAAATTGTGTAGTTCATTAATTTTGGGTCTGAGTCATTTATTTATCATGGAATTCACTATAGAATGACCTTGGTGGTTTTTGTTTATCATGGACCTGTGTATTTTGACTTCCTCCTTGTTTCAAACACCTTTTTGTATTTGTTTGAATAGTTGCTAGCACCTTTAAATCTTTCATAATCCGGTTAGAATCCAGTCTCTGCGATCTAAAAGGTACTCTGGATATTTGTGTGGGCAGGAGACCAATGTAATGGAGAGAAACACACAAATTAAAAAGGTCAAATTAAATTGGGAAACTTGTTGAAAAACAGTACACCAGATCAAAACATTCTAATTGAGAAAATGACAAGGAACTGTAACGAGCACTCTGCTGATGGTAGATGTGACCGGAACTGGTTTGGCATTTTAGAGAAATGAATGTGTTTTATAGCAATCTTTTGATTCAACCTATCTGAAGAAACTACAAGGAGGATGGATGCACTGTTTGAAGTTTTTGTGTTTTTTTGTTATATATATTTTAACCTTCTTCTTTGTTGGTTTAATTTTATTTTATAGGCGGCTAAAATTAAATTGGTACAATCATAAGAAAAGGTATCTATAATGAAGTTTGGGGATGCAACGTTGTCTTTTATCTGTATCATTGGTGGAATTGCACAGTTATTCCAAATTTCACCTAATAGTATCACTTTTGAAGAGTTATCCAGCTTCCATAAAGGGATATATGACAGTTAATATGGAAAAGGGTGGAACATTTTTTATGAGGTGGAATTGAATATTGTAAATGAATCTTTAATAAGCTAGTTAACTAGTGTTGCACAGAAACGTGTTTCCGGGGTTCAGAAATGCGGCTGCATGAGTTTCTGAGATGGGGAAACATGAGTGGAAACGTTTTTTTCATGTACCCAAATTTGGAAATGCTCGGGGAAACGTCAGTCTTGCTGTTAACCCTAGGAATTATTTTTTAGCATTTTCCCACTGATATCCATAGCCATCAACTTTCATAATCCAATTTGGTTTTTTCCCAGCACTTTGTCTTGAGCAATTATGCTCATTTGTCATTTGACATGTTCTACTTCTTTCTATTTTAGTTTGTCATTTCTTTTAATCTTGATATATCAGACTTGACTCTTCAACTTTTGACTTTTAAGTCCCAAAAAATTTAAAAATATGAATATGCTACTGGTGGATCTTGATCTCAGTATTGAACTACTGGGGATTAAGCATTGGAGCGAGACAAAGAGCCCGATGGTGGGGTCTTCGACTGGGGTGAAGTCATAACAAGGTAGCCATAGGGGAACCTGTGGCTGGATTGAATCCCTATTTAACATTTTGAAGGGGGGGTTCCACAAATAAGTGACCGGGAGCCTAGACATGGGTTCGCACTTTGCTCGTCATATAAGAGTGAGATTTCACAATTTTAAGTTTTATTTCACTGTACAAACTTCAATATGGTTGCATTTTCAATTTTATTTTTAATTCTGACCAATTCTAATTTTTAATTATAACTTAGATATGGTTGTAAGTTGTAACCTTTATTTCATTTTAGAATTATGATTTATCATTTTTGAATGAATTGTGATTTATGATGTTAGTGGTTTAGTGTTTACACGATGACAAACACAATACGTGATGTTAGTGTTACTGTTTTGTTACTATTTAATCTTTAGAATCCTAAATTATAAAATATTAAAATTTGAATGATATAAATTTTGTAGTATTCCTGGTGGGGTCCCCTATGTTGAAGATTCTGATGTAACCTTCTACGTTTCCTAAAATTTTGGGGGGTACTTCTGCATATGCTCTTCTTCCGTGTCCCTGCATCCTGGAAACTTGGGGGAACATTGGTGTTAATGTGTTTTATAGTTTCATAATTGGAAAAAACATCACATGTTCCAGAAGGTGCTGACAAAAATCTAGCAAATGAGTTCTCTACCAATTAAAGAGTAACTGGTCATTTCATTTGGAATATAACAGTCTGGTGTATACTGATGTCTGTGTCATTAGACACATTCTATTATATTTGAGTCATTTCTTAGCTTGCCTGATCACATAGTTGACATTCATAAAATAGATGTTTTACTAGTTAACAAACCTGTGTAAAGGAGGTTATCTTTGACCTTGTGATTTCTACATATCACACACAACGGGTTTGAATTGTTAAAGTATTGTTTGTAACTTGAAGCTGTATGCATGAACCAGATTATTTTGGTATGGCAAAAAATATAATTTGTCCATGGTTAGCTCAATTGCTTGCCCTAAATTGACCTGTTAGCCATATCAGTTCAATTTATATGGATGTACAGTAGAGATGGATTTGTGTTTGAGGAATTGACAGCACTGGCTAAGGAAGTTGTAACTGGGATTGATTTCCCTTATTTAAACGAGGGAAATAAAGTGCTTCACACCCATGCTATCTTTATGGATGTCTGCTGTTGTATTTTGTGAACTTCTTAATCTTACTTTTCAACCATCTTTTCAACTTGCAAAAGCCTTAGTCCATGGCTTATTACAAAACTCATTTAATCCACTCTTAATACACAATGACTGAGGCATTTTCATTGACATGCCTCAACATTTCTAGAATGGGTAATCTCAAAGAACTCTTAGCATTTCATAAAGGAAATTATGGTTATATATATATATTTTTAATCTTCTGTTCTTCAAATTTTAGCTCAGATTATTATTTGACATTTGTCTAAGTTGGATGAGTTCTGTTTTGCAGTCAATCCAAAGATTTTATTGATACTCACAGCCTCGTTATGCATGCATACAATGCTCCGAATCCTGTTCTGCGATCACAACACTTGGGACTGTATAAAGCATTATGTGTTTTGATGGGATGGAGCTATGCCTCTCCACCAGATAATGACAAATCATATCAGTCATTCCCAGCACACGAAGCAATGGAAAACAACCAAGATCTAATTTTATGGCCACCGTTAGTTATTATTCACAATGCATGCACTGGAAAAGCAAAGGATGGCCGTTCAGAGGGTATTGGAAATCGAGAGATGGATGAACAACTTAAAGGTGCGGAAAGACAACTCAGTCCTCTTCCTATTTGGTTTCCTTTTCTATTTCAATTTATGATAATTTATGATTCTTTAAATAGATTTTGCTTGTATACGAGACTACGCAGTGAACATGGAAGTTATCCATCAATATGAACTCCTTTTACTGTAGATATGCCCTGATTTGTTCTATCCTTTATTACTTAGATATGGTTCTGGAGTCGTTAGGTCCTTTGCCATATACAAAATGAACTTGAAATGGAAATAAAAAGGAGGCTTCTATGGTGCATTCTACCCTTTCCTGTTTTTGTTTAACTTATGAGAAAGGTGGATAAATACGTTGAGCCCTATGCTGGTCTCATCATTGGGAGAATGAGATACTAAACTATTCAGCTCATATAAATCATGTTATATGTTTCTCAATACTTTTGGCATCATAGATATCAACAATCTGCTGTTATTTATTTTATTATTGATCCCCACGAATGATGTCTGAAGTACAGGAATAAGCTTGCATCATAGCTTATACAGGGTAACTAAATTTCTTTGGTCCCAGTTGTAGCTGTCTCTTTCATAGTAATGGAAAATATGATGCTTCATATGTTTCAGCCAGTGTCTTTAAAAAGCATGGACATACTCCTTTGAAACAACTGTTGATCAAGGGTTCTTATTGACTAGCTATTTCTAACTTCTAAGCTGATTGGAGGGAGGGTGTTGTTTTAATCAGAATGTTTGGATTTACTTTAATATCCTGGTGCACTTCTATAGCCACCTTTTATTTGCAGAAAGTGGGTATGTGCCTGAAATTCGTTCCTAGACAAATCTAGTGACTGGAGGGGAGGGTGTTGTCTTAATCAGAATGTTTGGATTTACTTTAATAGGTGGCCTGGTACAGTTCTGAGCCACCTTATATTTTTTAGAAAGTGGTATGTGCCTGAATTTCATTCCTAGACAAATCTAGTGATTGGTACTTCTGCAACTGAATTGCCATCTCATAATGTTGCAGTCAATTATTCAACAAGTTCTCTAAAAGAAGAAAAATTTAACAAATAGCACAAGGCCCCTTTCAAATGCAATTGTAACTACTCAAACCACAACGAAAATATCTCTATCTCCTTAATCATAATTTTTGGATTTACTTAAATAGGCGGCCTGGTGCAGTTCTAAGCCACCTTATATTTTTCAGAAAGTGGTATGTGCCTGATTTTCATTCCTAGACAAATCTAGTGATTAGTACTTCTGCAATTGAATTGGCATCTCAGAATGTTGCAGTCAATTATTCAATAAGTTATCTAAAAGAAGAAAAATTAACAAATGGCACAAGGGCCCCTTTCAAATGCAATTGTAACTACTCAAACCACAATGAAAATATCTATTATCTCATTTAATGAGATTTGCAGTATGCTTATCATTCTACATTATATCCGAAGATGGACACCAACACTTTTAGATATCAAATGGTTGGATCAGTTGGCAGTATTTATTGTTTCTTCTGCTAATGGTCATTTGGTGGTATGTACTGGCTCTGCTCTAGTGTTTGATGCAGGTTCTATCCATATTGAGGTTTGATACTGATATATATTTTACATTAACGCATGGCAAAAGTTTGATGATAGATTATTTCATTTGGTATTTTCCATTCTAATTGGTATCAAAATAAAGATTAGGCTTATCCATTTATCCCTTTAATTGAAGATGGATAATTGGGTCCTCGTGGCGCATCTACATTAGAACCAGAAGATGACGTGATTTATTTGATTTAGTAATGATTTAGGAGGGCTGAAGAAATTTGACTAGTTTAATGACTTTGAATATGGACATGGACTCTTTGCTTGAAGCCTACTAGTAGTTTGATTTCCTTCTATGGAAATGACAGGATTTCAGAGGAGGTTTACAAGCCCTTGTCTGCAAGATCAAATATAAAAGCTTTGTAAGGCAAATATATGAGAAGCTTCAAGTTATGTTGAAGTAAAAAAGGTTATATCTTAATAGATAATGAATGACAAAGATGGAAACAACAGTAAAAATTTTAAGGAATTTGTAGGCATTAGAGAGGTGATCATGTGAGAATGAAAGGATAGAAATGGCTCCAAATTGAAAATTTTAAGTTAATAGCTAGTTTGTGGGAAAGTTAAACATTATGGATAGAAGAGCTATGTAGTTGGAAAATCCCTCCTTTCACTGGAGTGGTATACCGAGGGATTTTATCTAATTCCATCTTGCCAACCCCAGATTATAAATAGAGTTAGGGAGTAGGGAGGGGGCCAATAGAATTAAGAGAAATTTGAAATTGTGGTTGCTGTTAAGGAAAGAAACATGCTAGTTATGTTTGAAATAGATGTTGGCATCAGGAACTGAACTAGTTAATCTTTTTGTGGCAATAAATTGGATCCAGAGAACTGAATTGTCGTTTCATGTAAGTGAACTCACAAAATATGATTTCATTTAGGTGTTCCACTTATTCACAATTCTTGCCAATTACCCATTGCATCTGTTAGGATAAGTTCTAACATATGTTGCCACGAGGAACTGTACTAGTTGTTAGTCTTTCTGTGCCAATAAATTGGATTCAGACAACTGGATTGTCACTAAGTGAGTTTGCAAAATGTGATTGCATTAAGCTGTCTCCACTGAGCTGCAATTCTTGCCAACTACGCATAGAAATCTTTCTTTGGCAATAAGTTGGATCCAGACAGCTGAATTGTGGCTTCATGTAGGTGAAATCACAAAATGTTGTTTCATTGAGTTGTCTCCACTTAATCACATTTCTTGCCAACTACCCATTGCATCTTTTAGTGGAAGTTCTTACAGATGTTGGCATGAGGAACTGTACATGTTGTAAATCTTTCTGTGGCAATAAATTGGATTCAGACAACTGGATTGTCACTAGATGAGCTCACAAAATGTGATCGCATTGAACTGTCTCCACTGAGCTGCAATTCTTGCTAACTACCCATGGCAATCTTTCTGTGGCAATAAGTTGGATCCAGACAGCTGAATTGTATGTGGTTTCATTGAGGTGTCTCCTCTTATTCACAATTCTTGCCAATTACCAATTGCATCTGTTAGTAGAAGTTCTAACAGATGTTGCCACGAGGAACTGTACTAGTTGTTAGTCTTTCAGTGGCAATAAATTGGATTCAGACAACTGGATTGTCACTAAGTGAGCTCTCAAAATGCCAAAATGTGTTTGCATTGAGCTGTCTCTACTGAGCTGCTATTCTTGAACTACCCATGGCATTCTTTCTGTGGCAATAAGTTGGATCTAGACAGCTGAATTGTGGCTTCATGTAAGTGAACTCACAAAATGTTGTTTCATTGAGGCGTCTCCTCTTAATCACATTTTTTGCCAACCACCCATTGCATCTGTTAGTGGAAGTTCTAACAGATGTTTGCATGAGGAACTGTACGAGTTGTTAATCTTTCTCTGGCAATAAATTGGATTCAGACAACTGCATTGTCACTTAAGTGAGCTCACAAAATGTGATCGCATTGAACTGTCTCCACTGAGCTGCACTTCTTGCCAACTATCCATGGCAATCTTTCTGTGGCAATGAGTTGGATCCAGACAGCTGAATTGTATGTGGTTTCATTGAGGTGTCTCCACTTAATCACATTTCTTGCCAACTACCCATTGCATATGTTAGTGGAAGTTCTAACAGATGTTGGCATGAGGAACTGTACGAGTTGTTTATCTTACTCAGACAACAGGATTGTCACTAAGTGAGCTCACAAAATGTGATTGCATTGAGCTGTCTCCACTTTTAGCTGCAATTCTTGCCAACTACCCATGGCAATTTCTAGTGGAAGCTCAGAACTTCAGAAGGATATTGTCCTTCCATAGAAAGACAAGATAACCAACTTTGTTTCTTGTTAGGCTTCACTATGGCATTATAGTTTGTTAAATGTTGAGTGTACGTAGGAAGAATGACAGGGAGAGTGTGAGGCCTGAGTGTTTTAAAGTGGTTCGATGGTATTCTATCAACAGCTGTTGTTGCGTTCTTGTGATTGTGTATGTACTTTATTGTATTTCCCCTTATTTGCTGTGTGATGATGGAACAGATATGGTAAAAAAGAATTATGTTTAGAATCTAGATAATGCCTTTTTTGGTTGTTCCTTATTGCATCCACATTTACATGGCATGGAACCAAATATTTTAATTCTATGAATATTTTGGAATAGGATTATTTAGTTAGCAAGCTAGATGATAAGAATGAGAAGGTCCATAAACAAGTAACGAATTTGGCAATTGAAATGAATCATATCTTTGTCCAATGAAGATTTGCTCTATTGGAATCAAGAATTAGAGGTTCCAATGAATTGCTTATAAGATGAAAAATTTAAATCTTAACAAATTCTTTGGTATCTCTGGCCTATAAAATCTCTATAACTCGTGCCAAAAGATGGATATATTTTCAATGTGCAGTAGACCCTAGAAACATTGCAAGAAAGACTATTTGTCATCATGATTCTTGAAAGTTTTGTTATCTTCCTTTTCTTCAATTATGGATGGACATGCTATGAAGCAAGCATTGTACCATGCACATGATGAGTTTAGGCTTGTTGAAGTATTTTGGCCTCATAAATATTTGCCAAGATTCATGTGCGGTATCTATTATTATGATATTTGCAAGAGAGTCAACTTCTCTATCAATTTTTGAGTCCATTTGAAACTTGCACATACAATATTGACCACAAAGACTGGGACATACAGCTCCTGATTTTCTAAGAAAGGGAAATTTATCTAGTTTTTCATATACATATAATTAAGATGGATGCTTAGTATGAAAACATGAAGAAATGCAAACTTGTAGCCAAGAAATACATTCAATAGCAGTAAATCTGGTTTTTAAAATATTTATAGTTGTTGGAAACCATTTTGCAGTGCCCCAAAAACTGTTTTAACAGTTTCTGGCAATTTCCAGAAACTGTCACGTGTGGTTTACATTGTTTTAGTTGATGACTATGCTAAGGCCTTTTTGGTTGGAGGTTGTGGCCTATGTTTTCTTCATTATCATATTCATTTCATTTCTTATCTTTTGGCTATATGTTTTTTATATCTTGCAGAGCACTGAAGAATTAAAATCGTGCATTCTGAATATTTTTACATTTAGATGTATGTCTTGACCATGGATTAAATGATTGGCACTTGCTTCCTTGAAGTCAGTTAATCTTTTGAAGTCCTATATTCCAGCTCTTATCCTCTTATACTGGATATTGACTATCTTGGAAACAGGTGTTTCATCTTATCTTTCTTGGTCTTCTACCTCGGGAGCATGTGTTGGGATGTTTTGGAGGCCCTGAATGCATTGATCTGTGTTTGAAGAATCCCCGTCATTCTTTGACGTGCAGGGATGAAATCAGCAGGGAACTTTACCTAACATAGAAGATTAAATGCCTAGATTGCAAATATTATTAGATACAATGTAATTGTCATGTAGAAAGTCCAATCCTTCTTAACTGAGCTCAACGTCAGGGAGTCGAACTGTGTTTGGAGCACCTGGGGCTCAACATCAGGGACTCAACAGAAGTGTTTTCTTGTATTGGAGAGATACACGAGGTTTGTTACAAGGACGTTAATCAAATGGGAAACTTGTGATGAATGTCTCATCTTACATAGGTCCCTTCTTCCCTTGAACCGTTGACAATAGTGAAGCGTGAAAATATTTGGCTTTTGAATTTAAAAATCTTCAAGATTCTGTGGATGTTGGATCTTATTCTAGAAAGTAGTAGTACAGAACAAATGTTTATTGTACAGCTGCGGTGTTACTTTGCGGCATGTATTTCAATCCCATGTCGTTTTCAAACTATTAAAATGCATTGGGGGAGGTTGGGCTGACCGGGTCTTAGGTGTGAGTAATTAAGGGCTCGGGGCTCTAAAATTTGTTGTGTGTTTGTACCAATCCACGATTCAATGAAGCCACAGTCACAGGTAGGAATTTAAGTTATTTAATGAATAAAATTAATGTGTATACCTCTATGTCGAAATCGTTTTCCATGTTGATGCAGGCCACTATCCTCTTTATTGTCTTACCAAAAGGCATGATAACGAGGACCTAAAATTATGGACTTCATCTTCAAAGAATGCCTTGCAATCACATTGGTAAGGAGTGATAAGAAGATGACAATAGTCCAACGTGTCAAATCTCAGTTGATAGAGTTAATTAAAGACTTATATGGTAAATTTAATATAAGACTTACTTATAGCTGTCTCTTACTCTTTGCGTCTTGACACATTTAATATTTTATGGTTGTCTCTGCGCGTCGACCCAATTTGTATTATAAGGCGAGGATGTGCATGCATAATAATCCTTAGTTATGACTATGAGATGACGATTTAAAGGGAAGAGGATGTAAAGACAAGTAATTTTTATATGTATTTTGGTGGCGCTGAGGATAAATGTTGTGAGAAACCACAAATGTTTGGAAGGACGGAGGGAGATTACATCACAATCATGCCACCCATCAAATTGAAGATTATTCTTGAGCCAACAATTGTTTTTTTAATTTTGTTAATAACCATTGTTTCTCCATATCGTGCGCCCAATGACGCCTCTCTATAGCAATGCATGAATCGACCTCTGCACAGTTTGTGATCCTAGCTACATGCCATTATTTGTATTTGCATGACATCGAGTGTTGCTTATAGTTGTCGTGAGTCCATGATATTCATGCAAGAAATGAAGTCTTGTAGAGGAGGACTCATCAAACCGGCCTTTTGAATTTCATTTTGACAAAGAAAGAGTGAACATTGGTAGAGAGGTTCACAAAGGTAGTAGGCACAAAGTTTTGAGCTTGTTTCGGGCCTAGTAGTTCTTTTCTGTTATAGTCGTAGTTGTTGACACGTTGTCACACTTTAGTTTGCATCCCCAATTGACTTGGGAGTCAGAGTCACATCTCAATGGCTAGTGCCTAGTAGTCATCAATGATTACTGGTCATCTTGCACCGCTAAGCAGTGAGTGCATCACATGAGTGAGTGAGTGATTATAATTTATCATATTTCCAATATTTTGAATGATGAGTTGAACTTTATAGCATAGGAATTTCAACATATTGATAAATTCATATGGATGAGTAATTTCAAATGTTGCCCTTCTTTTGAAATGTTGATATAAATTATGCTCTTCTTAATTGGAAGGGTAAAATTCAGATTTTAAATATATTTTGAAGGGAAATTTTAACTTTACACATTTGGGAAGGGCTAGAACCCTTTGGAAGAGTTGGGAAGGGTTCAATTTTGAACGCTGCCTCCAATGTTAATTAGGAATTGGTCCAACTATAGCTTCATCCCCTATTACATGTAGTATACTTTAAAGCTTATTCTAAGAGAGTAGAGAAGTTAGATTCTGTGCTCAATACCGGTTGGTTTCAATCTCAGAAAACTTTGAAGGAACTAGTAACACTGTGTTGAGGTGGAGGGGTTTTGGTCTCTGCCAGATGATGGCATTGTGCATTAACAATATTTCTTATGTTCTGTGAAACATAGTGACTCGTGCAAGCTGTGGAGTGCAAGCAGGATTGTTTGATGACCATTGCCCATGACACTCTGATTTGATGGGAGGATGTGGTGGGATGGCTTTAAAAGCTTTTCATTTTAACATTTGCTTATTGCCCAGATAGCTTCATCTTCTATTAAAGGTAGTAGACATTATTTTAAGAGTAAAATATGAAGTGACTGGCAATGTCGGGGTATGTGGCTCAAGAAGGATATCACATAGATTGATGGGGATTAGTGTCCAGAGCTGTGGTGTTGTTCTTGGTTAGGGTTCCTCTACATATTTTTGATGAGCTATGGTACTGATAATCAGGTATTGGTGGCACTATTAAGGTAAATGTTTGCAATGTGCATACATATTTGATTACATATGTTACAAATGTTCTATATTTTTCTTTAATCAATTTGTTCTTTAAACTTGTTTGTGTGGCCCTCATCCCCTTGTCCTGCAACTCAGATTGCTTACTATTTGATTCGTGCCTGATTTTCTCTTATCAAAGTTGGATTTGAATGTTGAATCTTTGTCAATCAAATTTCAAATGAAGCTCAGTGGCTTTGAACTGGAAGGTTCTTCTCATCTGGGCCTTTTCACCTCAATAGATCTATTATAGGCCTGGTTAACTCATGGGCAAGCAGCTTAACATGGTATTCTTCTTAATATTTTGCTTTAAATGGCCGAAGCTTGTGTATTTAAATCGATACTTTATTTCTTTTCTTTTCTTTATTTTATAATGTTTAAATATTTGACATCTCTGCTGCTTGTCGGTTGAATTACCTTGGTAAACTATGGCCTGCGAAATATTCGAATGATATTCTATCTGGGGATTTATGATATATGTTTGTAAGATGCTTGTTGGTTACTGCTTGCAGAACTTGGGTTTACTGGTGGAAAATCGAAGGCAGTATATGGAAGAGATGGCCATCAAGGCACAGTAATTGTAAAATTCTTGGCCTCTTTTGCTGGTTTACAAGAGGCAGAGAAACTATTCAAATATTTTGAAAGAAATAATCACGGACGGAAAGATTGGCTACGAGTGCAGTCTACAGTGAATCAAGAAAATGGTGATGAGAATCCAGACTTAGTAGAGACTGATGAAAAAACTAAGCTAAAGAAGAGGGTACTGTATGGCTATATTGCAATAGCTGGGGACATGGATAAACTTGATTTTGATACTAGAAAAAGGGCTGTAGTAAAAAGCATGAAAGATATAGAAGCTACACCAGATGGTCTGGTCTAACATGAATAGTATAATCACCTTTACAGTGTTTTACGAAGATGTCAAGAATAGGCCGAATTTCTAGTCATTAATGGCATCTTTTTTGCCTATGGTTTTTAAGGTTTAATGATTCAAAGTGACAGACTTATTCAGGCTTTAGCACAGTGTTGTGTATCCATTTCAAGCTGTGGATGTGGCTGAGAACATATGAATGCTAATTATACAGTTTAGAGCATGCATGCTGTTGATTAGATTGGTAGATTTGCAATTGAGATTCATTAGTTTACATGCTATGAGCTGTAGTTTTCTTTCTAATGGTCAATGCCTAAGATGGTATAATGAAGAGGAGAATAAAACATTATGATGCATAATTTGCATAAGTAGTCTTCTGGTTATTTAATTTGAGACTATGGCACTTTATTCAACAGGCAATAATCAAAATCAATTTGACCTTGGTAGGTCAAAGGAAGGTCCTTAGGAGTTGTTTGTTCTCCAGCAATTATGTCACCCTATCTCTTTGTCCAGTTTGTACAGCTGATATGCTGCACTGAACACATTATATTGCATCAATTGGGTTTTCTAGGTATTCATTTAATATCACTTCCTTTATCTATATTCATAGTTTACTTGGAACTCTTTTCTGTAGAAAATATTATAATTCATATCTCATTGCCGACTCTATTGAAAAGGAATCTCGGTTTCCTTAAGTTGATTGCGTTTTTGAGTATTTAGATTTTGGAGAGGGCCACTCATTCTTCATAATATTTCATATTATGTTCTTTTATTCCTACTATCTTCAGTTGGACCATCTCTTTGTGGCTTTTGCAGGCTTCAATAATGTTTCTGATCTTGCATGTTTTGCATTCTGCTCAGTGAATGTTTAATCTTAGTGCTCTCTTACCTATTAACTTACCGAAGTAAAATCCTATCATGTTTAGTCTTATTTTTTTGTTCTGTCGAAGTTGCTTTGCACATTGTGACGAGGCAGACTTGTCAATATAAAACTAATCATATGCAGTAAATTGATGTTACAGTATTGATTTACTTTGTTGAATCTAAAATAAAATTTAGCTCATTCTAGGGTGTTACACAAGCAAAATCCTAGAATGATTTTGGAGCAGACTCGGAAATAGAAAATTTACGCATATGCAGTTAAATGAATGTCAGTATTGACAGTGATCTGTTGAATTTTAACTAAATTTAGTGCATACAATGGTTTAATAAACTATTTTGGTCATTAAAGAAAATTGAAGTAGAGCTACCAGTTAAGGTGTTAAACTGCTTTCTCTATTATAAGCAATATAAGAAGGTAAAATAATTTTAAAGACATTATTCAAGAAGGTTGAGAGGTGCTGCAGCAACACAAGTTTTTGTTCATTGTCTTCAAAAATGGCAATATAAAAACTAAGCATATTCAGTTAAATTATTGTCACTGTATTGACGGTGATCTGTTGAATTTTAACTAAATTTAGTGCATACAATGGTTTAATAAACTATTTTGGTCAATAGATAAAACTGAAGAGAGCTACACTCAAGTGCAACTGCTTTCTCTATTAAGCAATATAAGAAGTTAAAATAAGTTTTAAGACATTATTTAAGCAACACACGTTTTTGTTCATTGTTGTCTTCAAAAATTCCTTGGATCCTATCTTAGGAAGGCAGTACACATCTGGGAAGGCAGTTATTATTGACAACATAAATACTGGCCCATGTTCACTTAATGCTCATCTTCTGTTCAATGGAGTTATTGTTTTGCAGAGAGGCCTGAAGATGATTCCTTTGAAGCTTGTCTTTGGAAGTGTCTACATTGCAGAACATCCTCGTGATAATCTTGAGAGAGGTATCCTAAGTTTGATTGAAGCCATACATTGGCAACATTCTAATTTCGTGAGCAGGAATGCTGATCTCTAATCCACGTCTTACATCTTAGTTTAATTATATTATAGATGCAAAACATCTTAGGTTGCCAGCTTTTTTAGTACAGTTACTTGAAAACTTACAATCATAGTGATTTGGATTTCTTTTCAATTACTGCCATCATAGTGATTTGGATTTCTTGTCAACTACTGCCACACACTACTTTTGTGTTTTTCCCAAACTTACTGCTAAAATGTTAGGGGATGTGCATTGGATCAAAGAGTTTTTTTTTAATTGTTGTAAGTTGGATGCTATTCTATTAAAAAAAGAAAATAATGGTACATATGAAGTTACAAAACAGAGACGCAGACCTGCTCATAGGTAGTAGCAGACATAGAAGTTCTGTGACGAGCTGGACCCCTCCCTCCAGGAGGAAAAATAGATCTACACAACCAGGACCCTCCCTCCAGGAGGGAAAACAGATCCACACAACCAGGACCCTTCCTCCAGGAGGGAAAACAGGCCCAAAAAGGAGTGACTTATACCAAAACACACAGGTTCCTGCGTAGGACTAGACCAACAAAAATTCCAGTTTTGAGGAGCTGACATACATTACGAAAAAGACATGAAACCATGGCAAAACCTGATTATGGATTGTAGTAAGGTTCATCTACAATGGGGCAACCAAAGCCTGTGGGTGCTGGCTGAGTTGGCTTGTCTGGTGTGCTCGCTGGATCATCACTGGAAGAGTCCACCTTGTTGTTGGTGGAGTCGTCTGCAACATTGCTACCTGCAGGGCGCTACTTTGTTGGGAGAGGGGCATTCTTTTTGGTTGAGACTGGGCTGGAGGTACATTTGCTTGCCGAAAGAGTGGAATCGCGGTGTTGTGGAGGAGGAATGGAGGTGGGAGGAGGGGCAGAGGTGGAGGCTGGGGAAATAGTGGAGCCATCTGGAGCAGGCGGTGGGGGTGGAGCAGTTGGAGGAGCCAACAGCGGGAGAGGAACAAAAGGTGCAGGATGGACTGTAGCCAAAGGTTGGGAGAAAAACGGAGGATAAGGCGGATGAGAAGATTCTTTATGACCCAATAGTTTCTCCTTCGTTCCAGGGTACGTCCAGCAGCGTTGGCAGCTCCGAATAACTCGTCCTCCCAGTGATTTACCATCAGTCGAACCGCTCCAGGGATTTCAATCTCAAAACCTTCCCCACTTGCCTGTGCTGAGAGCGGAATTTGGCGCTCCGCCTATGCACCTCTAGCTTGACGGACGACGTGGAGTGCTGCGTTGCCTCGTGGACATGGTGGAATGGCAAGGAGACTGATAAAACCAGAGCCGAGAGCAAAACTACAGAGGGTGTGATGGCTGGGAGCATTAGAAGACGGAGATGCTGGAGCGATGGGAGCAAATGGTCCAACAGGAGGCGATATTGAGGAAAATAATAGCGGGCACGTTGGCCATGCAGCAGGTTGGCGCATTAACCATGCCTTGTGTTGAGTTGATGGCTGAGTCCCATCGGTAGAGCTGGAGCAGGCCACCCCAGTCTTGAGTAAAGGCACGCAGCCATGGATTGAATGCATCATGACATCACGCGGGGAAAGGGTTGGCCCTGTCAGCGTCCCCCGTGTCGTTGTTGTCGTGGCATACACCTGCATCTGGGTTGCATTGGATCACAAAGAGTTAGTTGCTGGAATCATGAAAATTGAGAACTTGCAGTGGGAGATTTCCTTGAATGGGATAATGGTAAGATATTGCATATGGTGGAATGCTTAGCAATATAATTTTATTTCATGTATCCCATCTACATGGGAATTTGAATGCCATAGCTTTTTTGAGATGGTCAGTAGACAGTCTCATTTTGGGCATAAACAGGAAGGTGGTCCTTATGAATGGTTTTCCTCTTCAAGCTTTTTTGGTTGCTGCATTTTAATCAGGGAAAAGGTCCTCCATTCCAAATTTCCACCTTTTGGCGATGTGGCATTGGAGACCACCCAACTATGGCTATGCCCTGTAAGTTGAAGGATGGATTTCGATATAAAAAACCTGTCAGTACTTTGTTGGAAAGCCACAAAATATGATTGAGAAGAAAGGAAAAGTGGAGCCCAACCATGGCTATACCTGAAAGTCTCTGTGTTTGAGTTAAAAGGCAAAAATGGAGACCAACCATGGCTATGCCTGAGAGTCTCCCTCTTATTTGAGTTGGCAGTTGAGATAAGATTAATGTTAATGTTCACGAATAACCGTCTAATAGAGCAGTGCAAGTAGAGATTACAGTTAGTGGCCACTGAACAGTTGGAGTGTCTAGAACAATTCCAGAGCTACAATGCTATAGATATAAATGACAATATCATAAAGAAATGAACAGAAGCTAGGCAAACTTTAGGAGGCAGGAGGACGCAGCTCTGCATCAACATCATAAGAGGAAATAGAAGTAGAGAAGAAGTTTCATCACTGCCGTTATCAGTGATTTGGGAAAGAACTGTTGCAAGGCTGAGAGGAAGAAACCCATGAAGGAGGTCTCACTGCTTGAGGTGATCTTGGAGAGTGTATCCTATAGAGACTGGGTCTGGTGTTAAGATCTTGTTGAGATGATGTGACAGCTAACAATGCCAGAGGAAGTCTTCTGTCTCATAGATCTACTCGATTCGACTGGTGAGTGTGGGAACTAACCTGTTGCATCCCATCTCCTCCAACATAGATAGGATGAAAGAAAGAGGTAACGAGTCCACTGGAACCAAGCCTAGAGAGGCCCCATAATGTCCCTCCTATATGGATAGTCTGTTCCTTGAGATGTAATGCTAGGCCGACCACCTAGTGGGTCTAAATTAATAAATAGGACCCAATTACATTAAGTAAATATCAACTATCTATCTAAGGGACTTTATTAAAAGATGACCATCTTGTACATAACAAAATTACACGAGTATCCTCAAAGTATAGAGGTTAGGGTAGAACCCTAACAGGATCTTGAGTTGATAAACACATCCTCCAGTGTGAAGTGCTCATAATTAAAGGTTCATGGGTGTTCAAATTCAGTTGATTGTGATCAGAGCTGCATTTATCAAACCTAAAAGATAAATATAAACCTAAGAAACTCTAAAAAATGCCACTGCTAGATCTGAAAACAATAAATTGAAAACCAAAAGTGCACACCCAGAGGGCCACTGCCTGTAATATAAAAAGCAGTTACCCTAGGTAGGAGCTTCCAGCCTGAATGCAATGTATGTGTTGGGCACCTAGGTAACTGCCAGAAACTTGGAGTAGGTAACCTTGTGAAGTGCACCCTCACCATAATATTTGGATCAGTGCCTCCCCTCACTGATTTTGGAAGTTGTTAATTGCAAAAGAGTTAAAACTGAATTTAGAAACAAAACTAAATTGAACTAGAACTAGAAAGTGGAACTTGCTAAATTCAGATCAGTAGTAAGCTGAACCTAACTGAATATGGCATGCATGTGCCCTCTACCAACAGTAGTCTATTACTGTCTACTGTGCTTTCATTAAACCTGCTCATTACTGCTGTAAGGAGGTGCTGAATGTGCTCTCTCTGCTGTATTCTCTGTTCTTCCATCACTAGGAGAATCGCTAGCTGAGCACCAGGTATGGATTCTGTCCTTGTTGAATTGTTCTTTTGTGTGAAAGTGGGTATCATAAGTGTAACTGAAAGGAGGTAGATAGTGTAGATATGCCATTGGACGCAGGATTGCAGTTGCCTTGGAGAAGAGCTCTGTCTGCACGCAGAAAGGCCAGGGAAGCAATCCACTATGAGGAGCAAAGTGGAAGATTAGGGTGTCTGTCATGTTTAGAAGCAGAATCCCCCATGGTGTGGATCCTGTGCAACAAATATGAGGTTGAAAATGTTGTCCAACCGTAAAGGATTAGTTCCAAACTTGGCCTGTGGAACCATCTGTTAGAAATGGATCGGTATGCTGGAGCATGATACATTAAAGTTTCAAAACCTCTCAACTCGAGACAAATTCATTGAAGTGAAACCAGGGCCCCAGATCTTAATGCCTTAAAGAATGGTGTGTTTAACGATGGCTTCAAAGAATAGGGTCTACTCAGTTTATTGAGTCTTGGCTTTATTAGCAAAAGTATTTGGTGAGCGTATGTCCATATCTTTACAAGTTTTTGAATATCAAATACCATAGATGACAAACCTTTACTAAAGCAATGAAGGAAAACTTTTGACTGGTATACATGGCTATGCAATCTTGGAAGTATTGGAGTTCTTGATGCACCCTATTAACTAGTAGAATCTTAAACCTGTAATGGAAAGTTGCCTCTTTACCTCTAGAATTAATGTATTTTGTAAAATAGCATTTACACCTGATTGCTATCAGTGTATGGTGAGAGGCACATGCACTATTCCTCTTTATTACTGCAATGGTTGGTTATGTTCTTGCCAAAACAAAATAATAAATGGCTCTCTGGCTCTTGTAAATTTTTGAATATTAAATGCGATAGATTTAAATCGTTTACTAGAGCAATCAAGGAAGACTTTTAACTGATCTTCATGGTGTATGGCGATGCAAGCTTGAGAGTATTGAAGTTCTTGATGCACCCCATTTGAACATATAGATTGTTCTACCTGTGATGGAAAGTTCTCTTTAGCTCCAGAACAAGAATGTTTTTTGCAAAAATAGCATTTACACCTGATAGCTAGAGTGTATTGTGAGAATTTTCGTCTTTCATTGTGAGAGGCATATGCACTATTCCTCGGAGATGTCTAAAATTTTGTCAATTTGGACCGGACAGCCATTTTTTTCCCGGAATCCTATTTTTTTTATTTTGAAAAATCAGAATGTAACCATGTATTTTAATCTCAATTTTGATGGTATAAATGGATCCAGCACCCTCAAAAATCCCAGGGGCACCCAAAATTCCAAAACTTGACCACTGTAACCTGAATTTTTGAAAATTCAGATCGGATTTTATCAAAATCGTGCCCGAAAAATCAGCTTATTCTGACCCAAATAGGAGAATTTTTAGACTATGCGCTATTCCTCTCTTACTGCTATAGTTGGTTATGTTCATTGAATTGATCAGAATGTTAATATTATGTATCATTTTATACAGGTTTTCACAATGTTATTATTATGCATCATTTTTATAAAGATTTTGTACATTGAGTGAGGTCCATAATATTCACAGAGTTAGCCAGTCCATAGACTTGCTGTTTGCAATTCACAAAGGTCAACCACTGGAGTTAACCCACTGGTCTTGCTTTCACTATCTTCACTAATCTAGATAGTGATTTGCCTTTATGGTTTTTGGAAAATTACTAGTTAAAAGCAATGTTTTAAAAATTGGATTGCTCAATACAATGAGGGAATTGTTTTTCAAAACAAGAATATTTTATGTTTTCAGATTTTGTTTAAGAATTGTTGAACAAAATCCATTGTCTGAGCTTCATGATTGGGTTAGAATGCACAATTATTCAGTAGTATTTCCCACTGCCCAGAGATACGGAAGAGAAGTTTTTTAGTAGGTTACTAGTTTGGACTGTTAAGAGCCTAATTATGTTTTCTGGAAGTTTGGCAAGTGGTGTTTGAAACGTTTTTTTGGGGCAAATTTGAGTTGCTTGCCGCTGTTGTAAAGAGAGAGCTGCTAACTGGTTTTGCTGCATGGTTCTTTACAGTAAATGCTTAAATAATGAAAATCGGCATTAGTTGGCCATCCATGTTGAAGATTGAATTACACGTGGGATGATCAATCAGCAAATTTTTCCTTTGATTTCATGTTTGAATCTGTGTGTTGATTTGTAACCATACACATTGGTTAATATATTTTGCTTGTGGCAATGGAAGGTAGGAAGTTAAAGGTTAAATGACGGAAAGTCTGAAATGCCTGAAGTGTGAAGGCAATCCCCAAAAAGAATAATAGAATAAAAGGAGACATTGAGGCCGAATCTAATTGGTTCATGACCTACAATCAAGTATGAGATATCATTGTTGTAATGTTCTTCAACTGAATTCTTTAATATTAGTATGTAGATTTTCTGATATACCTATTTCCCGGGTAAGGGTAGTCACTTAGCGATTTGGGTGCGGAGCTATGAACCCCAACTTCGAAATATGGTAGTAAAGTATATTCTAATTCCTTAGAAGATGAGGCTGGGCCCTTCAGGAATTATATTTGGTTCTGTAAAACATGAAGCTGGGCCCTTCAAGGATTATATTGGTTCCCGTAAAACATGAACCTGGGCGCTTTAGGAATGATTGTGTGCCATGGTAAAGTATATTCTAATACCTTAGTTTGGCTCCTTTACAAAATGAAGCTGGGCCCTTCATGAATTATATTGGTTCTGTAAAATCTGAAGTTGGGCCCTTCAAGGATTATATTGGTTCCCGTAAACCACGAACCTGGGTTCTTTAGGATCGATTGTGTGCCATGGTAAAGTATATTCTAATACCTTAGATTGGCTCCTTTACAAAATGAAGCTGGGCCCTTCAAGAATTATATTGGTTCCTGTAAAACATGAACCTGGGTGTCCAGATCAATTTTTTCACTTTCATATGATGTGCATATTTAACTCTATGCTAAAGATCATGAAGACCCAAGGCACGAGTTCTGATATTACAGAAGCAAACAGCAAATGTTATGAGTTCTTGTCCAGACTATTGGTTTGCTGAAGAGCTTCACTTTGGGCTACAGATTGGCCATCTTTTGTGTAATCATTTGCGATGGAACTTGAAAGCTGAAGAGCCTCAAGCTGGGCTACAGATTGACCATCTTGTGTTATCAATTGCGATGGAATTCGAAGTTAAGTTTTATGTGTATCAGGTTCATTGGTTAGTTTTCATTTCCATACAAGTCTTCCTAATGATGGCCTAATTTGACTTCATCTGTTAATTTGGAGCAAGGCCGCCTAATTTTGCTTCGTTTGTTAATTTGGTCTCCGAATGTCTCCGAATGTTGCACTTAAGTGTACTACACTTTTCATAGTAGCCATGATTCTTTTGGCATGATTTAGCTTCATCGGTTAATTTGGCGCAAGTCCACCTAATTTGTTTTCGTTGGTTAATTTGGCTTCTTAAGGTGCAGCCGAGTATATGACTCTTTCCATTGGGAGTCTTTTCTAGTTGAATGTTTCCTTCTCACATTGCTCCTTCTCTATTCTTCTCTTGAACTATGATACTCTGGATAATCTATTTAATAGTCTTTTCTAGTTGAATGTTTCCTTCTCACATTGCTCCTTCTCCATTCTTCTCTTGAACTATGATAATCTGAATAATCTTTTTAATATATGTCAAGGGTATTTTGGGACGCTACAAGATTTTCCTGGTCATATTTCTCATTCTTAATTGTATACCGACTCTTTTCATTGGGAGTCTTTTCTAGTTGAATGTTTCCTTCTCACATTGCTCCATCTCTATTATTCTCCTCTTGAACTATGATAATCTGGATAATCTATTTAATAGATATCAAGGGTGTTTTTTGGGAGGCTAGAAGATTTTCCTTGTTATATTGCTCATTCTTTATAGTGTCATCTGGATAATCTGTTTCATCAAGGTCTTTTTTGGACGCTACAAGATTTTCCTGGTCATATTTCTCATTCTTTATTGTATATTACTCTTTCCATTGGGAGTCTTTTCTAGTTGAATGTTTCCCTCTCACATTGCTCCATCTCTATTCTTCTCCTCTTGAACTATGATAATCTGCTCCATCTCTATTCTTCTCCTCTTGAACTATGATAATCTGGATAATCTATTTAATAGATATCAGGGGTGTTTTTTGGGAGGCTAGAAGATTTTCCTTGTCATATTGCTCATTCTTTATTGTTTCATCTGGATAATCTGTTTCATCAAGGGGAACAAAGTCTTTATTCTGAGTTTTTAGAATATTTCAACCTGAATAAATTTGTCTTACGTTTTTGGAAGTTCGTATTGAACAAACTTTATTCTTAGTTTAATATAGTGCAAGTAGAATAATTATGTGTCTTACTTTGTTGGGCAGTTGGTATTGAATAAGTAACTCAACAGCTATATTGGCATTTACCTTCAAGTGGTTTCTAAACTAAAATTTTTATTCCGAGTTTTTAGAATATTGCAACCTGAATAAATTTGGCTTGCTTTTTCGGAAGTTCGCAACAAAGTTTTTATTCTTAGTTTAGAATAGTGCTAAGTATAATAATTATGTGTCTTACTTTGTTTGGCAATTGGCATTGAATAAGTAACTCATTAGCTATATTGGCATTTACCTTCAAGTGGTTTCTAAATGTTTTTTACAATATACAATCGTGTTTTTCATGTTCTTGAAAATATTAACCACTAAATATTTTTACGATATACAATCGTGTTTTTCACAATCTTAAAAATATTAAATATTTTACAGGTCAACCGTCGCAATTCAAATATTATTTACTGTNTAGGAGGTCACGGGTTCAAATCCAGAGGGGGGTAGTGTATGTACACCTCTGTAGACTTTAGCAGTTAAATCGCTGCGCAGAGGGGGGCCCCTTGTCCCATAAACAAGGGGGTCTCATACACCAATTTGGTGTCTCGCTTGGCGGTGACCTTAAAAATAGATTATTATTATTATTATTATTATTACAATCTTATGGTTCATGATCTTGAAAATACGAGGTATCCACACTATTACATTTTATTCTTCATGATCTTAGAAATAAAAGTTATCCGAAATATTACATTGAAGTTATCCAAAATATTACATTGGGATTTTCTTAAAACTTAGTCTTTACAAATTATCAAACCATGTTACATTGAAATTTTATTAAAGACTATATTAATCTGTGTATAACCTTACTTAGCTTGCAGATTTTAGAAACGTACAAGCTGACTAAATATTCGGGTAGATGGCATTGAGCAAGTAAGTAAATAGCCTAAGGTATTGATTATGATTTTAGAAATACAAGTTATCCACGATATTACATTGGGATTTTGTAAAGACTAATAATTTGTATAAGTGACATTTACATATTGGTTGTTAGTGACATTTACATATTGGTTGTTTTCAAAAGTTCACTCATTGATAAATTCTTCTTTAGAATATTTTTCACAATAATTTAAGTAATATTATTTTTCCAAGATCTTAAAAATGGTAAAAATATATTGACTTTTACAATATCGAATAAATCTTTTTCACATTTGTAGAGAGGATGACTCATTTGTGATAATTATTTATATGTAATATTGGATAATAATTATTTATATGTAAAATTGTTATAGCATAATTTGCCACACCTCAATGACTTTCCTTTGTCTCTAAGCAAACTCACTATAACCTCTTTACTCACTATGGCCCTGATGCTTGGTTTAACCTTTAATAAGTCATTTTTGAAGACATACACAGGTCGTCAGTTATACAGCATGTGTATACACATCTTGCACCATTATAGCACATGTACATTGGGGGTTTTGTGCTTAAAAACAAAAAATATTTGGAGTTTTTCTCATCAAGTAATAAATACCTTGATCCTTAGCCTTCCATATGCTGGGAATTGCTTCGATTTGACCATCCGTTTTCCATTCGAGCACTATATATTGAGCCATTGTGTAGCATTGGAGGAGTAGAAACTTTAAGGAGACTATAGCAACATTTTGGTCCATCTCCTTGTACTTGAGTCTGCATCCCTTTGTCATTGATAGAACCATTTGTGTTAGTCTCCCAAGCTCTCAATTCTTTTTGTGAGCTTGCCTTGTATGGAGGATTGAAGTGACTTAAGGCCCAGGTGGAGGGACTTGGTTTTTCTGTTTCGATGAGGTGTTGATAGAGGTTGTCGCATTGTATCTCTGTTTTTATATTAATAGAAATATCCATTTTTTGACTAAATTTCATGTGCAATTATTTATATTTATCCATGGGTGTAATTGTTTTATACATGATTAATGGATCATGCTAGATTGAATACTAGCCCTTAATATATTTTATGCTTGGATATATTTGTTGTTGAGGACAAACTGTAGGGACAAGCTTTTGATCGCGAGCTCAATGGCGGTCTTCAAATATCTTGTTGATGTACGGTTTTGATCCCTTAGTTGTTAGCTTATGTAATTTATCTAGCATACTTGAGAATGGATCTGATTTCTGGTGTCATACTGTTTGTGGTAGTCCACCTCAAACTATAGGAAAATTTTCTTTGTAACAGATTTGGCGATCATACTAGGGAAGTCTCTTAGGTTGGGGTATTTTGGATGCATTTTGCTTAAATTGCTCTTCATTTCTTTGTGTTTTCGTGATTTGGGATTATAGTCATTGGTGGACAGTTGCTTGGAGTGGTTTAACATTTAGCTTGGTTTAACATATGTGAGTCACAGTGTATATACGCAAGTTGTTGCGTACATACATTGTTGTTCTTTGAACAATTGTGTACACCTCAAATCTTGATTTGTATCTTGGTTTGAGAGATTGTTGGGTGGGTTGTGATTGTTGCCGAGTCTTCCAAGGCCCTTATGCTGTTTGTTGAATGCCTTTTTTGCAACTGAAAGCTTCATTTTTAAAATTTTTCTTTATGAAGTTGTTTTTGCCAATTTCTCCCTTTTTGTTTTGCTATTAGTGCATTAGTTCTTAAGTCTCGGTGTCTTGCTTGGCTTGTGTCTTGCTGCTTGTTGTAGGGACTAAGAATTTAATGGTTCTGTTTTTGCGTTTTCATTCATCTACTTTGAAAATACAAAAAAAATTACATTGGTGCATAGTCATTTGCATTTTGCATGTGCATGAAATTAAGTACTTACATCAGTTTTGCTTGGTATGAAATTAGTATTTAGGCTTTCATTCAATAAAGATTGCATTTGCATTTGAAAGGGAAAATGAATTATTGTGCATTTCATTTAGTTGCATACCATCTTTTCATTTGGAAAACAAGATTGCACTTGACATTGTTGTTAGGTGTGCATATTTGCTTTTATTGCAGAGTCATAACATCATTAGTTTCACGACCATATCCCTTGAGTAAACACAACTGCTTAAAATAAATGCTTAATTTAAAATTGACTAAAACAAATTTTATTTTATAGGGTGCATCAACAAGCTTAGGTTTTAGAGTCTTGCAATATGATTTTGTGAGTAAACTTTTCCAAGGTTATAAAACAAAAACAATTTAGGTGTCTAACCAGGGTGGAGAAATCTTTGCTATAATCGATGTTCTTAAGAAGCTCCTCTTACACAAGAGTTAAGCATGAGGTAACACAAACGTTGATGGCAGTTTTAGCCCTCTACTACCTTTAGTGAGCGTTGAAGATATTTCCAGGATCTTAATTGTATTTGGGGGCTTGAGGTACCTTTGGATGTTTTCGAGCTTTGGGCTTAGTTACCCTGCCCATATTGTAGATTTTGCCTGCGATTGTCAGCATGAGCATTAGTTATATTTAGGTGACCTTAGTTGCTTTTCTTAAGTATCGCAGGGGGTATTTGGAGAGGTTATTTTATGAGTGTCTTGGTCAGGGAAGGGTCGGACGACACTGTCCCTTTATGTGTTGAAGCTGAGGGACACTATAATTAGTTACACACCTTCGCTTGTAGTGTATGGGAGTCTAAGGCCTCTGCTAGGCGAGACATATCTGTTGCATTCAAGAGCTCATTTGTCTTCACTCCTTGTTTGTTTGCATCTGCCCTAGCTTACTTAGGTGTGTGCTCTATGTTTGCTAGTTGGCTTTAGGGATCCCAATTACTTGGGTCACTTTTTCTGTGGAGTCACCGTGGATCAAGTTTCGACACTTTGTCGTTCTCGTTGTTTAGCAGGCCTACTACTTTCTGACCCTTCGTTTAGTTTGTTTACCATGAGTAGCACTTTTGAGACTTCGAAGTTCCCTCCATCCCTGTCCTCAACAATAGGAGGAGTCCATGAGGCTACTTCTTCGACTACTTTATGGATTCTTGGGGCTTCAGTCTATATCGGTCCTCATATGGCTAGTCCTTCCCACACTGTAGTAACGAATTCTTTTGACCTCATAGGATTTATCCCAAAATTTTTTTCGGGAAGGTTGGGGATTGAGATGTAGTCCGTTCACCAATCATCCATCCAAGGTCCTAGTGTAGACTCTAGTGTTGGACTGGGGGCATTCATCCCCTTACACTACACATCAACTCGAAGGTGGTCATATTCTTTTTACTCTGTTTGTCAGGGGGTGGCCACCCCCTTCGTCCAACCTTCACACTAGTGTTCATCTTGTTAGGGATGGTGATGGATATGTCAACGTTGGGCCTATGACTTACATCCCTTCTTTTGTCCCATCGTCCACTACACTTGTTTCGTCAAATGCATTTCTCATGATGAATCCTCCCCATTTTCCAAGTGGGCCCTTAGGAAGGTATGATCCTTTTGGTTATGTTGTTCCCTCATCATCTAACGTATTTGTGTCTGGAGGTTATGTGCCTCCTCAGGTGTCAGGGAGTCATCTAGTACACCAGATGAGTAATTTTGGTTATATGGTTCCCCCTTCTCAAGGAATGCCCTAAGTCTAAATGCCCTAACATCCTTACATGGGTCATGTGGGAGGAGGTTACTATCCAACTGTTTCAGGTCATGGCCTTTAGCAGAGCCAACCGTGTTGGAACCCATATTTCTAGGGAGCATGGAATAAAATGACACAACTTAGGCTCCCGTTTTTAGCTACGTTGAACTTGTTTGATCTATCCAAACTCACAAATGACCCAGTGTGTCATGATTCAACATGGCGTCTTGTTCTAGCCAAACTTCCTTTGAATGTTCTGAAGTTCGAAGGTAAGAATGGCGAGGATCCTGATGATCATGTTACGACTTTTCATCTATGGTGCTCTTTGAATTCATTGAATCATGATTTTGTTCGATTATGATCGTTTCAATGCACCCTCTTAGATTCAACCACGAAATGTTATATAGAGTTGCTTGGGGGCACATACCTGACCTTTAATGACTTGGACATGGTCTTCCTTAATCACTTTACGGTTGCCGGTTCGCTACGATGCTGATACCAAACACTAGTCAACCTTTCGACAAGATAAAGACACCCATATTTTTGACCATATCCAAGTGTGGCCTAGACAAAAGCAATTGATTAAGGCCAACATTCCACCAGATTTTTTATTGGAAAGGTTGCTTAAGTCTTTACTGCCTTATATTGCGAAGGATGTTTCGACGTCCGGAGTGGCAACAGAGGAACATGCCATTTTTTGAGCTTAACTTTTAGACCTGATTTATGCTTAGTCTGGGCTCCTTCATGATATTATCCCCGACTCTCCGAGGTCAAATCATGGTCCCAAGTTTAAACTCGGGCCGCATGCTAATGGTATCATTGGCTCTGCAAGTGCGAAAATCGTGGACCAGGTTACACACCAAATCAATAATTTGTCACTTAACTAGTTTGCAGTTGGGCAAGTTGCGGCTTTGTCCATCGCCACCCAATCGATGGATGTACGTTTTGTGCAATCGTCGAGCCAGAATGGTAACCAACAACCCAAACATAATAGGAAAATGGGAAGAATAATAAGAAGGGTGGGAATAAAGAGGAGAATGTTAATTATCACAACAATGATGAAAAATGTTGGGGGGGGGGGGACAAGAAGACTACGGAAGGTCAAATTCCCATGTAAGCTTTGTGGAGGAGACCTTATGTAGTTGTGCCATAGAATCGAGGAGGCCTCAAAGTTCATCACATAGAGCCCAAGTGTGTTGATTGATCTCCTTCCTCAATCAAAACACGACTTCAAGGACTTTGGCCACCGAAAGTGGTGCTAGTGGGAGTCAAAACCCACCAAGGACAGAAAGTGGTCATGGTTGTATCAATATGATGTTGGATGTTCATGTTGCGATCCGTTCATGTGATTATGGTTCGTTGCAACCAACCACGGGTAAAGAGCCTCAGCCCCCGTATATTCATTTGCAGATTGACAAGCCTGAGACTATACCACACATTCCTAAAGGGGTCTTGAAGTGTTTGAGGCACAATCACAATGACCAAGCCACCCAACACTATTCTATTGTTGAGGATTTGGGCCAGACTCCCTATGTGATGTCGGCCTTATAGGTGGTTCAGACTTGTACCTTAGAGAGAAAAGCATTGTTAGTTGCTTTAGGGGTGACTAACCGAACGACCCTAATGTCGTCAGGTTTGAGACTAATGGTGTCTAGCCTCACTTGCCTTACCATGTGGCTTTTCAAGTCCATGTGGAGTGTTTGAACAATACCGTTAAACGTACAATTATTGATGAAAGTGTCGCAACCTCTGTGAAACATACAATTATTGATGAAAGGCCTTGGCTCTCATGTGTTGGATAAATTCATGACTATACTGACATCCTTTGATGGACATTCCTTTAGATCAGATGGCATTATTCCTTCCTTTCAGGTCCAGCTTAGGGGGAAGACTGTGCCGATCGAGGTTGAGGTGGTTGATGCGCCCCTTGACTATAATCTGTTACTGGGTTGGAACTAGATTTATGCCATTAAAGCGATCGTGCTGTTTGTATTTTGTGTTGTGCGTTTTCTCTAGAAAGATAGAATCATGACAATCGATCAATTGTCATTTGATAATTCTGGTTCCTTAGCATCACCTAGTCTCACTATCTTGGTAATTGATAATTTTCAACCAACAACTGAGAATATTGGTGTCAGAATGTATCCTTTGTTAATGGGAACCTTTAATTTTTCAACATAGAGTTTAGCTATCGATTCTACGCTTGGTGGCGTCCCATCACCGTTGACTCTAGTCTTGTTTCGTACCACCTATCATAGCGATCCTTGGACTCTCCCTTCTTCGAGTAATTTGGATGGAGGTCTAGCACCTACTAGTGCAAACATGTAGTTGTTTGCAGTGCATACCGCTAACCAAATCATATTCGATATCACTGCAGGCTCTGATTCTTTCCCTTCACGAACGGGAGAGAGGACCACCTGGTGCCACCTGCTTGGTTTGATGTTTTGTCACGCTCACATGACTACCTTAACGACACTTTTCCTTTAGACGAAGCTATTATCAAGGCCATGCCTGGTTCGAATCAACACCGGGAAGAGATGCATCATCGATCCTACTTCTCGGACCTCAAACAGATTGAGTGTGATGAGTTTCAGACGACCTTAAGCGAGAAAGTTGGTCATCCTGTGATACCATTAGGCACTCATAGTATATATGCCGAAGGGAACATGGCGAACATATCACCAATATTTCGATCAACATTTCTCAAACCCCTGGTAAGATAGAGAACATTTATATCGGCGCTGATTATTTACACGAAGAAATTCAAACATACACTGAGCTATTTAAGGAATTTTGTGATGTATTCACTTGGTCGTATGAGGAAATGCCAAGGATTGATCCTTGTATTGTTGAATATGAAATAAAAACGTATTCAAATGCTAAACCTGTTCGACAACGTTTACGTGCTGTGAATCCCCGTAAGGCGTCTGCCATCAAGGTTGAGGTAGAGAAGTTGCTCAAGGCTGGCTTCATCTACTAGGTTCCCTTAATCGAATCAGTATTCAGTCCTGTTCCCAAGGATAAGAAGCAGGGGACCATATGTGTGTGTACTGATTTTAGAGATCTGAATAGAGCCTATTCCAAAGACAACTTCCCCACACCATTTACTAATCATATTTTGAATGAGTGTGCGAGACGTGATGTATTTTCATTTATGGACAGGTTTTCGGGATATAATTAGATCCAAATTAAACTCGAGGATCAACATAAGACCACATTTATATGACCTTGGGATACTTTTGCATACCAGAAGATGCATTTCGGCCTGAAAAATGTCGGAGCTACTTTTCAATGGGCAATGACCTTTTCCTTTCATGACCTTTAGCGTATTATTGAAGTGTATCTGGGCGACCTCACTGCTCACTCTCATTTGAGAGTGGATCATTCGACACACGTTCGTTTGGTCTTTAAAAGATGCAGTCGTTATCAAATTCATTTGAACCCCTAGAAGTACATATTTTGTGTTAGAACTGGTTGATTATTGAGATTCATTGTATCAAAGGAGAAGATTAGGGTCGATTCGTTGAAGGTAGAGGCAATACTTCGATTGCTTGTCTATAGGACAATTAGACAACTTCAAAGCATATTAGAGATCTATACAGCTTGGCATTCCCTTGTTGTCAAGACCCTGGAAACCCTAACCCCTATCACCAACAAAAAAATCCTAAAATTTTCTTTCGAAAGGAATTTGGATAGCAATTTTGGATACCTATCTCAAAACAATCCTTGTATTGTGCATATCATGTTGGTACATATCTCTAACAACCCATTTTCTGTGGCCCGACCAACACATCATTTGGTGATTTTAAGAGAAGATGTTAATTTTTTTTCAATCATAAGTGGTCCCATGGTACACCCATAACTAGAAAAACATGGAGGACCCAACCAAGAATAAGTCCAAGGACACTAAATATTTGGCATCAATGGTGACAACATTGCAATTTTCAGTTGACCATAATAAAATCAATATGGCTAACCAACGATAAGTGATTTATGTTATCTCTCAACACATGGGGCTCACACTTAAAAAAGATGATCCAATTAATGAAGCATTTGTTAATGAAGAATAGGGCTCTAACACTCTCTTTCCAGAAAGCCATGGCAAAATTTTTAGAAGGTCAACATTTACAAATTTGATGGCTTAGATCCCTTTGGTTGGGTTATATCCAAATGGAACACTATTTTTCTATTTTTCTATCCATGGCATTAGGATGATCTCCAAAAGTTAAAAATTGGGGTCAAACTTAGAATGATTACAATGGTACTATAAATCTTATCATTGTTATGTCCATTGGAGTCAACTTGTGAAGATTAACCCTATGTAGGGATGGACTTGAGGGGCAACCCAAAGCTACTACAGTGATGGAGGAGCATCGTGGCATGCCAACAATGTGACGAGTTGGTCACATGCTGTGGCATATTTTTGGTTTTGCTGAGTTATAGTTTATTAGCATCGATAGGAGTAATTGCGGATCATGACTCCCTACGTGGAGATCAAGCTGTAGTTTGTTTGTTTTGGACAGGGACGTTTTATCATGCGTTGTAGTGGTTTGTTTTAGGTTACAGGACCACTCGGTGGAGGTAACTGTTTAGGTTAAATAACTAGATTAGAGAAGTAGAGGGGAGTCTGTTCTTCATTTCTTCAGTTCTTCAGGGTTATAATCCCATTTGTAGAGAGACAGATAGACCCGCGTCTAGTTCCGCTTGTAAATAATTTGGAAAGATTGAAGGAGAGCCGAGTTGTGTGCGTGTGTGTTTTCTTAATAGGAAGAGTAGCTGTGTGTTTACAGTGTTATTAGCCTCTATGCATTTACTGTTTGCACTGTGTGTCTGTGCGGAGTCGACTTTGGTGGTTTTTTGAACATCTGTGTATTTCTGTAAAATCGTTGATTCACTCATGAAATTGTTGCTGGAATAGTTTGAATAGTTCGTAAATTCATGCATAGAAGAGTTAGGCTAATTAATCTTAGAGATTGCAGGTTAGATTGATTGATTCTATGATCAATCGACGAAACACGCAGATTTTCTGTATTAACAAGTTTTGCAGAGAATGAACGGTGGATGGAGATTGAGTCCGCAGACGAAGATTCGATGGTCTAGGAGAGATCCGCAATGGAAGTTGCGAGGGCGATAACTAATCCACAAAGATTTGTGAGATCCGCACCAAAGAATAGATCGACGGTTGAGGAGAAGGCTGCAAAGATCTGACAGTGGAAAACTTGCGGAGGAAAAGTTGTGGGAGGAAAGTTGCAGGGGAGCAACTTTGGAAAGTTGACATCTCGCATCCCGCAACCCGCTTGTGGAAACTCTATTGAGGAAACAGAGTTGCGGGAAGGCGGTTGCAGAAGTCGAATTGCGGGGAGGCAATTTTAGCGCAGAATTTGGCCGAGGGCTAAATTTGGTCATCCTGCTAAGAGTAGGAGCCACCAGATCCTGGAGGTGCTGGGTGGGTTGTCTGTGGTTGACTCCGCCTACACCCATTTTTGGTATCAGATCAGGTGCAAAAAGATTTGCACACTATGGAGAGGAATCTAGCAGTATTAATTTGCAGGTTGAGTTCAAAGTGCTGATTTTTAAATAGAGGAGTTACAAAGGATACTGTGGTATGGGAACCCTCACAACAGAGTGTTATAGGAAACGAATGCAAATCTCAAGCCTGTAGAGAGCATAGGAAGTGCTCAAAGGTTCTATGTGAGAACTAGAGAAATGCCAATAGGTCAAGTAGGAGGAATCTTGATGAGGTATTGAGAGGGTAGGCTTGTTTGCAGTTCATTATGAGCGTGGGAAAGCTCATGGAGGAGGTATGGAAGGTGGCTACTGAAAGTCATCTAAAGGGTTCAAGAGGAAGCCACAGTAGGACAAGGGAAGATGCCAAAGCAAGTGGTGTCAAGAGGGTGAGTTAAATCAACTTTGACAGAGAGGTTACTGAGCTGAAGAAAAGGCTTGGTAAAGTGGTCGAACTGTTGCATGAGGAAGCTACAGAAGGTCAGTATTATGAATGGAAGTTGAAGAGGAGGGTGCAATGGCTTGTAAAGAGGTTATGTGCCAGGAATCTCAAGCACAAACTTAGTGTTTGGGTGAAGAAAGAGGAAAAAATCGGGGCAACTGAGCATGAGGAAGAAGCTCACATGATGTGTGAACCTGAGCAAGGTGTGTACCTTGAAGAAGGGAAAGATGATGTTGATACGGGGCTTGTTGACAAGCTCATGAACAAAGCAAATAGTTCATACCAGTATGAGAAGGAAGAAGGGGATGTTGATGTGAGATCTTTTGAAGACCTCAAAGACTATTTTGTAGAAACAAATTAGTATGGAATGTTGGAGGAAAAAGAATTAGTGGAGGCTGAAGAGCCTTGTGAATTTGATGCTAATGATTTGTGTTTAATTGCAGGTTGCACAGGTGGAATGTCTATGTAAAACTATGGACATATGGAATGTCTATGTTTTACATATCTATTTGTTAATTTTATTGCAGGTATTATGCAAGTGGATAGCTAGAATGGTGGATGAGGAAGCATAATTGCTTGGTGGAAATCAAATTTCCTTTCATTGGCTAAAGGAAAATACAAAGGAATAAATTGTCTTGAGAGACAATATGGCAGCTCAAGATTGGGTTGAAGATGATGGGAGAAGTAGCAGCAGTGAACCTGTTGTACAACAGAGGGAGAAAGCTTTAGAAGTTCTTTATACTTCTAGGCAAATGAAAGTGGCAGTGGAGAAGGGAATCCAGACAAAAATGTTTAAGCCAAGAAGTAGATTGGATGAGGAGATAGATGAGTTATGGCATCTCATGCAGAGATGTAAGAGGAACAATGATAGTGGGGTTCAGACAGTCATTTGGATGACTGTGAAAGGTTGTGAAGATAATTGCAAAGTTGATGAGCAACAACCGTTACAAAGCAAGATGTGGGATCCAAGAGGTCATGGTTTCTTTTGGAAATCATAAGGATGGTGATGTTAAGTGAAAGGTGAACATGATTGTTCTGTGGAGTCAGAACATGTAACATAAATTTGTTGCTGATAAAGTGCTGGAAAATATGGTTAAAGGGGCTGTTTGAGATGAGAACACTACTCAAACTTACACTTTGAGTATCTGCCATAAGCTTACAGAAAAGTAGCAGAAAGGGAGCTTATGGACAGGAGCCCATGAAAATTTTCAAGCTAGGGAGTCTGATGCAGGAGCATCGTGGCATGCCAACAATGTGACGAGTTGGTCACATGCTCTGGCATATTTTTGGTTTTGCTGAGTCATAGTTTGTTAGCACCGATAGGAATAATTGAGGATCATGACTCCCTGCGTGGAGATCAAGCCGCAGTTTGTTTGTTTTGGACATGGACTTTTCATCATGCATTGTAGTGGTTTGTTTTAGGTTACAGGACCACTCGGTGGAGGTAACAGTTTAGGTTAAATAGGAAAATTAGCCTAAGTAGAGGGGGTTCTGTTCTTCAGGGTTAGAATCCCATTTGCAGAGAGACGGACAGACCTACGTCTAGTTCCGCTTGTAAATATTTTGGAAATACTGAAGAAGGAGAGCTGAGCTGTGTGTGTGTGTGTTTTTTTAATAGGAAGAGTAGCTGTGTGTTTATAGTGTTATTAGTCTCTATGCATTTACTGTTTGAACTGCATGTCTGTGCGGAGCCGACTTTGGCAGTTTTCTAAACATCTGTGTATTTCTTTAAAATCGTTGATTCACGCATGAAATTGTTGTTGGAATAGTTGGAATAGTTCGTAAATGCATGCATAGAAGAGTTAGGCTAATTAATCTTAGAGATTGCAGGATAGATTGATCGATTATATGATCAATCGACGCAACACGCAGATATTTTGCATTAACAAGTTTTACAGAGAATGAACGGTGGAGATTGAGTCCGCAGACGAAGATTTGACAGTCCAGGAGAGATCCGCAACGGAAGTTGCGAGGGCGATAATGGATCCACAAAGATCTATGAGATCCACACCAAAGAATAGATCGACGGTCGAGGAGAAGGCCGCAAAGATCTGACGATTGAAAAATTATGGAGGAAAAGTTCGGGGGAGAAACTTTGGAAAGTTGACATCCCGCATCTTGCAACCCGCTTGCAGGAGAGCCCGTTGCGGAAGCTCTGTTGCAGAAACAGAGTTGTGGGAAGGCCTGTTGCAGAAACTCTGTTGCGGAAGCAGAGTTATAGAAAGGCGGTTGTGGAAGCCGAATTGCGGGGAGGCAATTTTAGTGCAGGATTTGGCTGAGGGATAAATTTGGTCATTCTGCTAAGAGTAGGAGCCACCAGATCCTGGAGGTGCTGGTTGGGTTGGATGTGGTTGACCCCGCCTGCACCATACAGTCTCTAGTCTAGGCCTAGGGGCTGTTGATTGAGTTGTCATTGATGCCAGCCTTGTTACTTGCAGTGGCCCCTCAGGTTGTCATTGATGCCATGAAGGTCCCCTACAATGGACAAGCTTGATGAACATGTATGAGTTGATCATGGACACTTGCACAGGTTTAGTATGGGTTTGATCACCCTTTACCCACATAGAGTGGCCAGGTGGATGATAGCTTGATGGTTGATTGATTGGGCACACCCACACATGTGGTAGCTTGGGCTTCGCAACCCATTCACTGATGGTGTATGCTTTGTAGCACATGGTGGCACAAATGACCCATCCCGTGGTCATTTGTTGAAGAGATCATGACTTGTTGGGTCATGAAAGCCCACACACTTGGTATGTGCCATTTGATGTTCTTGGAGCCCATTGCTTGCACATGATGAAGACCTTGATGAACTTGTACCCTTGAATATGTCATTCAATGGATCTTGCACCTTGACCCACAAGTCTTGATGGTTATATTGATACGATGGATGTTGAAACCCATTCCACTTGCTCATAAGGTCACTGATCCCTTAATTGTTGGAGACCTTCTCGATGTACATGTACTTGAAAAGGTGTATGGATCCACAATATGGTTCTTGAGCCCACACACTTCATGAAGATCATGCTTGATGACCTGTGAGAAGCCCTTGTACCCCCTCTTTTGGGTTTTGGTAGTATGTTGGAGCCGTTGATCATAAAAAGAAGAAACCCTTGCTCAAGTCGTTGAAGCCTTTTGGAGGCCTGTGCGTTGTGAAGAAGTCCCTTATGTTGATGACCCAAGCCACTTTTGAATTTTGAAATGGTCAAAATAAATGGTGAAGTCAACCTAGTCAAAAGGATAAAAAATAACATCCTTAGGGTGACCCTAACCTGGCTTTGAGAAGGATTTTAATGAAGAAAAAAAAGGAGATAAAACATAAATAAATAAATTATAATAAAAAATATGTTGCAAATACAAATGAAGTCGGGTCTGAAAATAAAAATAAAAGTTGAAGACAGGCCGACCTTTAAAAAAATACCATGAAAATGTGTATAAATAGAGCTAACGTCCTCATTCAATTAGTGTGGATTTCGGTTGTGTTATTGGAGCTTTGAAATTTCGGGTGAAGATGAGAACTAAGGCAGTCACAGCAAGAAAATAAAATCCAAGCAAATGTTTCTATAATTAAGTTTCTTTTTGTTTTGTAAAGTTTATTTCAGTAGAGAGATGATAAAGTTCTACAATGATTTAGAAATGACAAAGAATTTTGGAGGATGGTCAAGATGAAGGTCGATGACTTGATAGTGGACAAATTGAGGACATGGTAGTAGACAAGTTTATTGAGTAGAGGTTGATGAACATCGGTTGATGAACAGAGGTTGATGATCGTGATGCAAGTTGAGTCTTGCACTTGAGGATTGGACTCATAACCCTTTCTTAGTTGGAGCTAAGAAAACCAGGTCGAGTCCCGTTGTTAGAGTTGGTGCTTTTTGTATCAGTTGGTGCTGATTGTAATCACGAAAATTGTTGTCTTCCATGTACAATACATAAAACACATTTACCAAACAAATGTTGTGTTCTCTTGTGGTGTGCTACTTGTTATGATTCAATAATCTAGTTGTAATATGATTATGATTAAGTATTGATTAGTTGATGGATACTTATGTAATGATGAACTCTGCTTAGTTGATAGAAGTTAAAAGAGTTTTAAATTTCCTACACAGCGATTCACCCCCCCTCTGACCATTGTGTCCAACAGGGGCTCGATGATATGTACAAGTGATGCATTATGATTATAGACGTGTTTACAACACTATCATAGATGATAGCTATATTTTATGGTGTGATTATGGTACTAATGATTCATCATATGTGTGTGCAAATGTGGATTCGATGCCCCCAACAAATATTCATAAGCAACGTGGTAGGTTCGAGGGACTCGACCCTGCCCCTTAGGCATAATGCAGGAGGATGAGTTTCCCCGAGGAAAACTCTTTGTCTCTTGTCTCTTGTGATGTGCTTATGTTTTATTGCTGTGCTTGTTATTCTCTTAATGAAAAGATCCTAAGATCATAATGCTAGCTTATATAATAAAAAAAAAACTAACATGGTATCAGAGCTAACTTGAGAAGAAGACATTGTGCAGCTACAAAAGCTAGGGCTTCTTACTTTTTGGGTCTTTCTCCACAATCTATCAACAAAAATATGCTATGATGACTCTCCATTGAAGGGTGCATCTTTCTGTCGAAGCGGATTTCAATTCCGAGCATTTTCAGTTTTCGGTGTGGAAATTAGGGCTTTGTACAGAAGATGAATTTTTGAGTGAGACTAGCATATGATTGTTCTCCTCATAAAAACCGAAGTTTAGAGACCTGGATCAAGAAATTTGGTTGGGTGAAACTCCGGAAAAGTCAAACCCTAGTTTGACCCCGAGCTTGAAAAACCCTAAATACTAAAACTGATACGTTTTGGTACAGTCTCTATATTCCGAGGTTGGCAAACTCTCAGACACTAAAAATTACAGGGGCCGAAGCTAAAATCCTGAAGAACACTGTGTCCAAAATTCAGCCTCAGATTCGCTATATTCCAGGAGATATGATCTCTCAAAGTTAGGGTTCCAGCCTCTTCCAGAAATCATCCATAAACATGACACCTGGGGAGAATTGCAATATCTTGGGCTACAGAGCTCCAAATGGAATTCCTAAAGTTGTTCCAGAATGGGAACGGACTGTAATTTCGTTGGTGCGAATATCAGACTCAGAAGATGAACCAGTGACACGTGGGATGCCGTACAACTTCGCTATTCTGAACAGTCCTGTAACAGGTCACCTTGGGAAAATGATCATAAATCCCAAATGGTGAAACCAATTATGATGAAACCTGCGGTGTTAGATCAGGGACATGCGAGGTTACCTCAGTGCGAAATTTCAATCACAGAGGATTAGTAATTTTGGAGATATCACAGAAACAGTAACAGGCATTTCTGCGGAAGAAATTGGAAAATTAGGGCTTCCTGTTCCGGGATCTTTTCTCCACTGTTTTCAGAAAAGGAGTACATTGGACAGCTCCATTTGAAGAGATCTATCTGTTTGTCCAATCAGATCTGAAAGATTCCAAGTTTTGAAAATTAGGGTTTCTGTGACAAACCCTAGATCAACAAACTCCGGGACAAGGATGGACACCTCAAATCGGTAAGATCTAATCCTTTGCTATTTCTATTTGAGGTTCTCATTTCAATATGATATATCACATCAGCTTGGTGACAAGCTTGGGGAAGTTGACAACTTCCAATCCTGGAAGTATATGATCTCTCTGAAGAAAATGGATTGCACACCTACATGAGTATGGAGGTTCCAGTTTCATAGGGAGATGAGGCTAGAAGCCTTTCACAAAAAGAACTTGGTCAAGGCCAAGAAAATCATGGTTGATTCAGTCACGGATCAACTTGTACCACAAGTGTCTTCCTTAAAGACACCGAAGATGTTGATTCCTTGACCAAGCTATTTGAAGGAAAGAACAGAAATCAGAACATGACCTTAAGAAACCAGTTGAAGAATGTGAAGATCCAGAATGCAGAGACCGTGTAGTCATAAGAGTCTCTCAAATCAAAGAACAACTTGAAGCGGTAAAAGAAAAAGTGAAGAATGTAGAAGTGGTGATGGCCACCTTGAATGGCCTCCCAGGATCATGGAATTCATTCATTCAAGGAATGTGTTCTAGAAGGAAGTGATTACTTTCAGCAGACTCTGAAAAGAAGAAGAAGCTCGATTCATAAGAAGAGAAGGGAAGATGAAAGAAACTGAAGATCAAGCTGTCATCATCCAAAGGAGATCCCTCAAGCGATGAGGAATATGAAGAAGCTCGACTCATAAGAAGAGAAGAGAAGATGAGAGCAACTGAATAACAAGCTCTTACCATCCAAAGAAGATCCCTCAAGCAATGAGGAATATGAAGAACTCAACTCTTGAATAAGAAACGATGCTATTATGAATGAAGAAGACGATGAAGCTGAAGGCTCAAGAAGGAATCTACCCACGAAACAAATAAAGATAAGTATTCAATTGTCATGCATTTGTTGATATTTAGTTGATGTATTATGCATGATAGGATGTTTGCATTAATGACAGTATACTACTAATATGCATGTGATGGATAAGTAGCTCATAGTGCTATACAAATTCTCCATTGCTACTTATCTAGAATGAAACCTCTTTGCTGACATATTGGATTAGTGCACAATCTCAATGTTGTCTTGGTAGAGATGGAAGGCATCTAGAAAGTTTCAGTGAGATATGGATGAATGTTGTATTGGCTAAAGTAGTTGCATGATCATATATTTGAGCATAAGAATTTGCCAATATGAATATTCCTTATGAAATGTTTCTAACCATACAACTGTATTTGACTTGTAGGAAAGACCGCATACATAATCGCCTACAAGAAAAGAAGAATGAAGACTTGTTTCGAAGAACAAGTGACGACAGTTCAAAGACAAAGAATAATATGATGAGTGCAGTGACATCATTGATGCAGAACCTTCCAGCCACCAAGAAGAAAGGGAAGACCGGTTCAAGAAGAATGATGTCAAAGCGCAGTATTGAGACCTGAAGAAAAGTTCATAGTTCCATCATGCAGTAGATGGAAACATCGTGGGATAAAAAGCAAGATTCGTAGCACGAGGCTTCTCACGAAAAGAAGGCCTAGACTACGAAAAGACATTTGTAGCTAGCAAGAGTTTAAACACATACATGATGAGCCTGATGAAGATCTTAACCTTTTCTATAAGGTTGAAGATGCAAGTCTATACACTAGATGGTCACATAGAATATTAGTAGCATAGGAAGCTACTTGTCACTCCGGTACAGAATGCTTTTAGTGCATAGAGAACATAAGACAGAGGGAGTATGATGCTTCGCTTCAGAGGGAGTGACTACAGAATATATTGAGGTTCGACATGGTACGACAGGATGGGCAGATTACTGATGACTCTAGGCTTTACTGAGAGTAAAGTGGATTACAACCTTTGCTTCAAGGTTGAAGGCAGAAGACCAGTGATGCTCCTGTTATGTGTCGATGCATTATTTTCTAGGCATGGAGGTGTGGACAAGGGAAGTATGCAGTAGAGATCCTGAATAGGTTCAGGATGATGGATTGCATGACCACACTTATGGCATCGAACCTGAAGCTGTTAAGTGATGCTTCATCAGAGACGGTTGATGCTACGATGTGTCGTCAGATGATTGGTTCCTTGATATACCTGATGAACATGAGACCAGATATTTTCTTTGCTGTGAACACATTGAGACATGTTCACCTGATGGTTGCAAAGCATGCAGGGCTATAGTTGAGTATCAACTCAAGTATGATGCGAATCAAAAGATTAACCTAGAGGGTTATGTTGATTCAGATTGGGCAGGTAGTGCCATCGACAGGAAGAGTACTTCAGGATGTTGCTTCAGTATGGAATCAGGTGTGATCTCTTGGTTTAGCAGGAAGCAATCCTGTGTGGCACTGAGTACAGCTGAAGCAGAGTATGTCACATCTTGTTCAGCTAGTTGTGAGGCAGTATGGCTGCGGAAGATACTGTCTGATATATTTGATCTCCAGTTGGATGCTACTTGTATACATTGTGACAACCAGAGTTGCGGGAAGTTGTCAGAGAATCCAGTGTTCCATGACAAGTCGAAGCATATCGAGATCAAGTATCACTATATCAGGGATATGGTGCAGAGAGGAGCAGTGAAGCTCCTGTATGTTGTGACAGAGGAACAAATAGCTGATGTATTGATGAAGCCATTGGTTAGGCTGAAGTTCGAGTACTTCAGGGAGAGACTTGATGTTCTCTAGATCAAGGTTCCCTCCAAGAGAAAGTGATGAGACCCATAGCCATTCTGACATGGTGAGAGGATTGGTTCCTTCCATGGTTAGATGTAAGGGCTAAGCCATTCTGTCATGGTGAGAGGATTGGTTCCTTCCATGTCAGATATGAGTGTTGAGATCCATAGCCATTCTGACGAGTAGGTCAGATATAAGGGCTGAGCCATTCTGTCATGGTGATAGGGCTGCTCCCTTCCATGTCAGATATGAGTGCTGGCCATTCTGTCGAGTAGGACAGATGTAAGGGCAATTTCCATTCTACGAATGGAGGCACCTGGTCAGTTACCAGGATCACTCAGTGTAGGATTGAGTAGCCATTCTGATGTGATAGAGGGATGTGTTCCCACTTGATAAGATGTAAGGGATGAACCATTCTGTTCATGGCTAAAGGATTTAGTTCCTTCCATGTCAGATGTGAGTGTTGGCCATTCCGACGAGCAGGTCGGATGTAAGGGCAACTGCCATTCTCTAGGAGAATGGAGGCGCCTGGTCAGTTACCAGGTAGCTTAGTCGAGGACTGGGGGCCATTCTGATATGACTGCTAGGATGTGTTCTCGTAGGATCAGATGTGAGTGCAAGCCCTTCCATCACTATGAGTAGGATGTGTTCCAACCTGGATGGATGTAAGTGCAGAGCCTTTCTGGAGCAACTGAGGGATGTGTTCCCACGTGCTCAGATATAAGTGCTGAAATCTCTCATCATTGTGAGTAGGATGTGTTCCGACCTGGATGGGAGTCTTTCATCATTGTGAGTAGGATGTGTTCCAACCTGGATGAAAGTGGGAAAATCTTCCATCACTGTGAGTAGGATGTGTTCCGACCTGGATGGGAGTCTTCCATCAGTGTGGTAGGATGTGTTCCCCTGGATGGTTGTGCCTTTCTGACGAGTAGGTCAGATGTAAGTGCTGAGCCTTTTCACAGATGTTAGTGATGTGATGTCCTATCATGCTGGTGAATGTGAGTGCTGGGCCTTTCTGATGTGATTATATGATTGGTTCTTATATGATCAGATGTGAGTGCTGGGCGTGCCTTTCTGACGAGTAGGTCAGATGTAAGTGCTGGGCGAAGACCTACATGATGGGTAGGCCTACAACCAACATGAAAAAGTGTTGGCTCTGTAGAACTTCCTGTGACGAGAAGAATCATGAGATAGCAGCAGTGATGATCTAGATCGAGTGATGGTCCAGATCTTGTCTAGTGATGATGATCCAGATCAAGTG
>LPNX010074965.1:181845-232017 GCA_001517045.1 Pseudotsuga menziesii | reverse complement strand
GATGATACAGAGAAGAAGACTTGTGCTGATAAATTGTGTCAAGAGAATACCTTCCTAGTTAAGAGGGAGTGTTGATGTAATTGTAACTTCAGAATGTATTTACTTGTATTTCTTATCTATTGTAACCCGATGTTTATTCTAGGATGTATTTGAGTCATGTCATGCCCCGATGTTCCGATCGGGAAGTTTCTATAATGAGAAAGTCATGTCAAGTCATTGTGGGTAACCCTCCTATTTGTAAAGGGTTAAAGTCCCCACAGTTGTGGGGCCCTTGGGTTATTAGACTATCCTAGTGAAGTCGACCCTAGGTGAGTCATTGTAAGTCGGGGCAATAGTCTCCATCATTTTGTTACCCTCCTATTGGTCGGAGGAGGCAAAGTCCCCACAAGCGGTGGGGCACTAGGGTTATTATACACTCATAGAGATGTAGGCTCTAGTAAGTAATTGTTAAGTTGGGCCGACATGATTGAGTGCACTTCAAGTGAACGAAAGAATATAAATAGAGAGTGAGACTCTCTATTTATCACACACATCATTCACTCACTCAAGCGTGGCGCACTAGTGAAGAAGGAAATACTGGGACTAGACAGAAGAAGAAGACTACTGCTGTTTTGGGAGATCTCTTACTGTTTTGGTGCTGATTCTATCTCTAAGGAAGTTGCGGGGTTTTCTCCTTTATGGTTTCCCCGAGGAAAACTCTTTGTGTCTCTTGTCTCTTGTGATGTGCTTATGTTTTATTGCTGTGCTTGTTATTCTCTCAGTGAAAAGATCCTAAGATCATAATGCTAGCTTATATAATGAAAAAAAAACTAACAGCTTTATGTACATGTGGATGCACAATGATTATGAATGCATATGCATGATTTGTTTCCTTGTTATTGATGATGAATGTGCAAATATAGAATGCATTAACCATATGCTCACCACACCATTGAGACTCCTTGGAACATCGATGAATGGAATGGATTCAAACTCTCCAATCAATTGTTTAGTCAGTAGGTACTTTCTAAGAAGGAAAGTATCGCATACCCAATAACAATTATTCAACTGTGCGAGAAGCACTTGGGAATATAGATAAACATGAAGGTGACAAATACGTATATGGAGGGTATCACACATAAGACAAATCACAACATCATCTTATTGCACCTGGTTATTAGTGGCTACACCAATACACATGTCATTGACATGAATCAAGTTGTGTGATGAAGAATAGATGATCCATGTAGCCGGGGCGAGATTCAAACAATATCTACTTGCGTGATTGACATAAGCAATGTAGTCATCAGGGTGATAATCCATTTGATAAGACTAAGGAAATAAACCATGAGGCTCACTTAAAAAAGGGAAAAACAAGAAAAAAAACTATGATACAACAAACAATTGTTTTCCCAGTTTATGTATAGAATTTCTTGATATACAACCTGTTGCGAGGGTTCTTCAAGAGTTGTCCATCCAGGCTGGTGATGAGGTGTGCCCATTTTAGAGGCAATTTTTTACAACATAGGGTCCCTTCCACATGGAATCAAACTCTCATTTTCCAAGTTTATCATAAGTTTGGTCATAGACAAGGACAAGGTCACCTTCCTGAAAAGTGTGTGGGTGAATGTGGGTGTTGTAGTGTGGTTTGCACCATTGCATGGAAGATTCACTTGTTTGGAGTGCCACACAATTATCCTCATCTGCTTGTTCTACAGTGATGAAGCGTTGTTTTAGAGTGTTGGTCTCTAGAAATTTTTTGATAGCAAGGTGCAGTGAAGGTATTTGACAGTCAATAGAGAGAATGAAATCCACTTCATGAATGAGATGGAATGAATTAAACTTGGTTTTGGTTTAGTTGACATTCGACATGCCCATAGGGATGAAAATAACATATGGTTCCAGTTGGAGTTTTTCATATCCATCATCCGTTGGAGCATGATTTTGAGGATTTTGTTCACTGCATCAACTTGTCCATTTCCCTGATGGTAATAGGTAGAGGAAAATTGATGCTCAAATTTCAATAGATGTGCAAGTTATTTCTAGAAAGTTTCCCGACTCTTCTCAAAGAGAGATCTATGACTGGATACCAATTAGCGAGGGATGCCGAATTGCGCAATAAGGTGGTTGAAAAATAAATGCACTACAGTGACTCAAGTACAATTAAAGGTGGAGCAACCGAATCTGGTTGTCCGTTAGTCGAATCTGAATATCATTTTAATAATGAAATATGAATAATAATAATATATTGGATGATCATTAATTACAAGGGATGCTCGCCTTTATAGGCTTTGAGCGTGTCGAATGAAGGGTTACGCCCTTTCCTATAATAATTAACTACTCTAATTAATATTCTATTTTACATTCGTTACATTGCCACTCCCTTTAAAGGAGCTTTGTCCTCAAAGCTTAAGTATTTTCCTAGTGTCATTTTTTTATTCTGGCTCTATGTCGCACTGATGACTTGAGAGGTGCGATTTTGATTACGGCCATTGCCTCATTTTGATTATTATGTCTTGGTAATAAGTATGAACATGGTGAAACTTTGTTTACGCTTTTTCTACTTGTCTGATTGATTCTTTTAACTATGTTTGTCGTCAATTGAACATGCTCAATATATATTGCGACCTTAGTTATTTTCGTGTTGTTATCCCCAACACAGTTTGTGTTAGTTCCCTTAAACGGGCTCCGTGTGCTTATAATGCTCATAAGAACACTGGTCTTATCTTGTGTCTGATAGATATTATAATTGCTTCCCTTGATGTTTTTGATAGCCATCTTTGTGATGATATCTATCCTTCGTGTATTTGTGATTGTGACACTTTTGTCGCAGCCTTGGTGATCTTTATTGTTAGCAACATTGGCTTGTCTCTTATCACAATCTTGGTCAGGATCATCCTCCTCCTTGTCAATTATTTCTTTGTCAATTCCTTTATTACTAGGGTATGTTATATATTTGTATTGCATGTTATATTGATTGATGCCATTACTTTCACTGGGGATGACATACTGGCCTACTCTATCTTCATTTTCTTCATCAACTTGGGTGGCTTCTTCTACGTGATTTTCACATTCATCTTCATTTTCTTTAAACGTTCTATCAATAGATTTCTTTATTTCATCCATATCCTTAAGGATCTATGAATTCGTCAATCTATGAATTCGTCAATCTTACTATAAGATGCCATGGAAGTTTGTAGAAGGCTATTTTTGCATTTTAAGTTGAAATTTTGAATAATAATATATTAATTAATTTAATTAATTAATATTATTATTATTGTTATTTTTCATAAACTATATTATTTTTTTGTATATAGTTTTTTTTAAGCAAATATTATAATATTATTTATATTATAATAACTACAATATTTGATTTTTTTAAAATATATAATTATTAATATATTACAGTATAATATATTAAATTAGTATATGATGTTATGTTATATTGTTATAATATAACCTTTTTTTTCTTTTGGTTTTGTTTTTTTTGCAGGACGTGGAGTGGAGGCTGCTGTACGGCGCGTAGGGGGAAGATAAGCAATGTGTGGGTGATGGGAGGGAGCAGCGCGTGGAGGCGTTGGAGCAATGGCCTGGATTGGAGGGAGCAGCGAGCGTAGAAGGGAAATGGGACGGGGGTGAGGAAGGAGGATGAGGACGAGGACAAGGAAGGAGGATGGTGGTGGCGGCAGGGCGCAGTTGGATGCGGGTGGGAGGATGCGCAGAGGGTGAATGCGCAGAGGAGTAGATGGAGCTGAGGGTTGGGATGGTGGACGCAGGGAGGAGGACAACGAAGGTTGGAGAGCGGATGGAAGACAGGAGGGTCGCGTGGTGAATGGGTGTGCAGTGGTGGAGAATGGAGGTGGAAGAGTGGAGGAGGTCGGGGGAAGAACGGAGGCTGGAGGGGTTGGGAGTTGGAGAGGGCAGAAGGGCCCGGTAGGAATAGGAGGTGGGGAGTGTAGATGGGAAGAGCATGGGGGAGAGCGAGGGTGGAACGCTCAGGTTGGAGTTGGAGGAAGTAGGGTTTTTGTTTTTCTTTTTTTTTAAGCAATACTTTGAATGAAGTGATAGGCAGCGGAAGAAATTAAGGATTTAAGGATTGATGAGCTGAGTCCGAGCTCAAGTAAGAATTAATGAGCTTATTCCGAGCTCACAGTGCAGGAGCAAATCAGCTTTGATACCAAATGGAGCAACCGAATCCGGTTGTCTGTTAGTCGAATCCGACTATCATTTTAATAATGAAATATGAATAATAATAATATATTGGATGATCATTAATTAAAAGGGATGCTCGCCTTTATAGGCTTTGAGCGTGTCGAATGAAGGGTTACACCCTTTCCTATAATAATTAACTACTCTAATTAATATTCTATTTTACATTTGTTACAAAAGGTTGGCATGGATTCGACCCATTTGGTGAAATAGTTGACATCTACTACAATGAACTTATGGCCACCGATCGATGTAGGATTGCACTCCATAAAATTGATATCCCACTTTCAGAAGTGACCAATAATAACGACCGAATGTAATGATGTAGAAGGGGTTCTTGCCTTTGAGGAAAAATATTGGCAATGACGATAGTGTTTGGGCATCATAATGCAATCGAAAAAGAGGGTTTGACAGAAATAATCGGCACAGATGACCTTTTGGGCCATCATAAGCTCCACTATGATAATATTTTAAGACTTGTTTGGCCTCATTGTGTGTGAGACATCTTTAAAAGATAGTGTCAATGCCTTGTTGATATAGAAAATCCCCGATAAGGAGGTATTAGGGGGATTGGTGATGAATTGAATATGATCATGGTGGTTGAGGTGAGGACCAAACTTATGGGTACATAGATACACAAGCTTGTCCCTGTACAAAGGATTGTTGGAAGATATGGTAAAAAAGTGTTCATATGGAAGGAGATCGGTGATAGGGGTCGACACGAAAGTATATGGTAAAGCCATGATAAGTTGTGACAAAACCAAAGCCTTGATGCTCTTTCTGGTCACAAAATCGAGGTCATACTCTTGTTGCGTAATGATCCATTTGGCAACTCTACCTTGGGTAAGGCGAAGATTCAAGAGATATAACATGGGGTTTGAGTTTGCAATGAATTTGGTTCTACTCAAGAATATGTAATGACGAAGGTTCTGAACCAAAAATATGATGGATAAGGATAACTTCTCCTCATGAGGATATGAGAGAGGTGGACCAGACAAGTTATTACTCACATAATATATGATGTGCTCTTGATGAGTATAATATTCTTGGAAGAGAACTACGGCAACAACATAATTAGATGCCGAGATGTAAAGAATGAAATCCTTTGTAAAATCAAGAGGGAAAACCAAGGGGGATGAAGTAAGAGCTTATTTCATTGCATCCAGAGAAGCTTGTGCTTGTTCAGCCCAAATGAAAGGAATGTTGGAATGGAGCAACTGCAAGAATCCAAGAACTGTCGTGGCATAATCCGGTATGAAACGATGCAAGAAGTTCACCTTACCTTAAATACTTTGCAACTGGCGCAAGGTCCTCTAAGGGGGAAGGTCAATGACGGATTTAACTTTCAAAGGGTCAACGATGATCCCTTTTTGAGAAATAATGAATCCTAGAAATCATCGAACAAAATTACAAAATACACACTTGATGGGGTTCAAACTGATCTTATATTTCATTAGAGAAATTTGAGGTAAACAATGGGCCTCAAAGCAAAGAAAATGTACTATAAAAATCAACCAATTACATTTTACAGGTTGACATCAATTCCATGGTTGAGGTGACATTGGTTGGATTAAAATGATACTTGTCACATTTTCAAGGATGGATGAGAACCCATAGTTAACCATGGTAGTTCTATAAGTACATTTGAAATCATAAGGTAAAGTACTTATTTCACACTTTTTCAATATAATAATATAATTGTCCTTTCATAATTTTTGGAAAAAAAAAATGTATCTAGGAAAATACCCATGTAACTTTGTACTAAATAAACTTGCACTTAAAAAATATTAAATAATAAAATATTGAAAATATACTTTTTAGGCATAGGAGGAGTTCACATATTTTAAAATTATTTAAAAGGTAACATCCATAGCATATGAGAAGGATTACATATATTTGAGAGGGGAAGGATCACTTGTTCTTTTTTAATAGCTAGCATAATATATTTAATATTTAACATCTGATATATAAAGCCATATCATATAGCATAATATAATATATATAAAAAAACACGTGTGTGTTTGGATGATGTATAATTGAGGGGAAGATATATATATATATATATATATATATATATATAATTTTTAAAGATTTTGTTTTGAATAAATATATATTTATATATTTTATTTTAAAATATTAATTGTTAAAGGACAAAATTTTATTTTGAGAGACTCATTTTTATTTATACTCACATTTTTATATCTAGTCACAACAATGCAAAGTTTTTTTATTAATTTTAATTCTATATATTTTCAATTTAAATCAACCATGGTTTGCATAAATTGTAGTGTAAAACATAAGTTGCTAATATAACTTCCTCACAAAATTACAAACTCATAATATTTTACTATATCTTTTAGGAGGCCCATTTATGACCTCAAAATCTCTCTAATGATAACATCGAAGGAACACTTGACGAAGATCCTCGATATGCTATGAGCATTTCTTGGAACGTGCTCTGAGGTCATCCAAGTATGCAAGGATAATGTGGACCATATCATGAAAATAATATGAGATGGTATGTTGGAAAGTGGATCCAACATTCTTGAACCCAAAAGGTATGACTTTGTAGGTGAAGGTTCACCATGGGGTGGTGAAGGAGGTTTTATACCAATCCTGTTAGTGGATTTGAATCTGGTTGTAGCTCGAGAACCCATCCATAAAAGAAAGAACCTCATGCCTGACACAAGCATTGATAACTTGGTTGATGAAGGGGGTGGGATAATTGTCTTTGGGACTTGCCATTTTCATATCCTCGAATTCAGTACAAACACGCATTGTGCCTTGGTTTTTGTTGGCTAGAACGAGGTGTTAAAGAAATGTAACTACAAAAGTTATTCTATTTTGTATTATTATTATTATTACTCTTTCTAGAGTTTTTGTTCCTCTGATTAGGGATGTCATTGATGTGTTTGGTCATGTAAAGTCTTGAGGTAAAACCTCCATTGTAGGTCGGATCAACAATACCCACAAAAGCATTATTAAAATGTTTTTTTGAGTCTTCTAAGGCAAGTAAGCTCGGTTGGGTTGTTAGGAATATCAACTGATTAGTATAAATAAGAGGGGTTCCTCCCTCATTTGGACAAGCAGAGCACTCAATAAAGTTTGCTATAAAGAGGAGATCGAGTCCATTTGAGGAGGAGGGAGCTGTCTAGTCTTATTCTTTGGGTCTTACACTGTACTTGGTTGAAGTCTATATTGAGGAAGTTTTGCTGGGTTTTCTTCCCCACGAGGGTTTCCCACGATAAATATTTGTGTTCTCTTTTGTTCTGTTGTGCTTGTTATTCTTTCAATGATCCTTTTTGTTTTGGCATAACAAATTTTAAAATCTTAACATGGTATCAGAGTCAACCTGAAAGAAGACATTGTGCAACAGTTTTCTCGCATCACAACAAGCTAGGGATCACTATTCCAGACACCTCCTTCCACAGATCATTCGGAAAATAAGAACCAATGAACTTGCCCTAGGAGGGCGCATCTTTTTGTTGAAGCAGTTTTCAATTATGTGTATTTTTATTTTTTGACCTACCACTATTGTCGGGAGAAACTAGGGCATCAAAGTTTTCAAGGTTCCATCCATAGATTCCATAAAATCAAGACAGAGTCTAGCTCTCCTTGGGGAGGAAAATATTTTCCTCCAATTAGCTCTACAAGTGATATCAGTTGGAAAATTAGAGTTTTCCAATCAAACCCTAGGTCATCTTGAAGCAGATTCCAGAAGCGATCTTCAAATTGATAAGTTCTATCTCCTATATTTCCATTTGAGGCTCTCATTCATTAAATATCACAGACATTACCAATCTTGATGAAACGCTTGAGGGAGCAGAGATATTCAGAGCACTAAGGTACATATTTAATCTCATCCTTGAAGAACATGACCTAGAAGGCTATGCCAAAGATGAGGTCAAGGAACCAGAGGGAGTTGAGGAAAAGGCCAAGCATAAGAAGGATATGATAAAAGCCAAGAGGAGAATAGTTGATTCTATAAAGGATCATTTTTTACCCCATGTGTCTTCAAAGAATACTACAAATAAAATGTTTGATGCACTAACCAGTCAGTTTGAAGGCAAGAACATCTACAAAAGAATGACCTTGAGAAACCAACTCAAGGGTGTGAAGATACATAAGACAAAATATATGCAATCATACTTCTAAAGAGTATCTAAGATCAAAGAACAATTAGAATCCATTGGTGTCATGGTAGAAGAAGCAGAACTGGTGATGACCACCCTAAATGGTTCCCCGAGGGAATGAGATCCCTTCATTAGAGGAACATGTGCTAGAAGAAAGTTAACTAAGTTTAAAAAACTATGGGAAGAATGTGTACAAGAAGAAGGAAGGATAGCAAATAGAGAAGATAAGCTGAATGATAATGAATATCAAGCTCTAGCTGCTGATGTAAAGAACAAAATAAACAAAAGGAAGAGTCAAGGATCACCTTCCAGAAGACCACCAGACTTAAAAGAGGTAAGATAACTAGAAAGGATTGCTCATCCTTTGAATGCTATTCATGTCATAATATGGAACACATTGCTGGAAATTGACCTCTTAATAAAGATCAGTTCAAGAAGAAGCAAAAGTACCATGCCCATGTAGCTAAAGAAATGAATCAGATAAGGAGAGTGATAGAGAAAATGAAGACTCTAGTGAATATTATGTTCTAATTTCATCTCTCACAGGATCAATCTATCATGGAAGTGACATTTGGATTATAGACAGTGGTGCTTACAAACATATGACAGGTCAAAAATATTCTCTCTCATGTCTTTGCCAAAAAGACTATTCACACAAGGTACAACTTGGAGATGATTATCAGTACCCCATCAAAGGAATGGGGGACGCCTCTTACAAATTAAAATACATAAATTCCATGAAGATGAAATAAGTCTTATATGTTCCAAGTTTGAAAAAGAATCTTCTTTCTATTTTAGTTATAGATAAGAAAGGTTTTAGAGTTTCCTTTGTTGATGGTGAAGTTTTATGTGGTTGAAAGGAAAGAAAATATACGATGCTACGGTAATTGGTGTTAAAGAAGGAGGACTCTACAAATTGAAGGGGCACATAGATTCAACCCTTACAATCAGTACCATCATCCCATATGAACTTTGGCATAGAATATTGCTCATGTAAACTACAAAGTATTGCCGATTGTGAGCAAGGTAGTGATAGGTCTACCAGAGATCTAGATCAATCATGAAGGAGTATGCAAAGGATATTCTCAAGGAAAGAACACCAAGAACCCATTCCCAAGAAATAACAACAAAGAAAAACAAATCTTGGATATTGTCCACTTAGATGTGTGCAGACCAATTTCAGCTGCTTCCTTAACCGGGTATGTGTACTATGTATTTTTATTGATGACTACTCTCATAAGACTCGAATATATTTCTTGAAATGAAAAGATGAAGAATTGGAAAAGTTCAATGAATTTAAGGCTCTTGTGGAAAATCTATACAAAAAGAAGATCAATACCTTAAGATCAGATAATGGAGGAGATTTCACTTCAAATGAATTCAAGGATTTCTGTAAGGAAGCTAGGATTAAGAGGGAACTTACCAAACCCTATAATACCCAACAAAATGGAGTCGTATAAAGGACGAATAGCTCTATCATGGAAGCAGTCAGAGCAATGATACATGATCAAGATCTAACCTATGCATTTATGGACCAAATCAGCAAGAACCACAATCTGTGTACATAATAGAATATCTCACAGTGCTCTTGGAAACAAAACCCCATAAGAGATGTTCACTAGTGAAAAGCCTGAATTCAACCGCCTGAAGATATTCGGTTGTCCCGTGTACTTACTTATTCCAAAGGAGAAAAGATCAAAATTGGGTTCTTTAGGAAAGAAGGGAATATTTGTTGGATACAATGACCAGTCAAAAGGTTATATAATCTACTTTCCATGCTTTTGTCAGATTGAGATAAACAAAGATGTTACAGTTGATGAAGATAAAAACTTCACCAAATCCAAAAAGACCTATGCAGATGAAGATCATGAAGACGAGGATGAGCCTCCTAGAAACACAGAAGCTACTAGACCACCGGTTAGAGACATTGAAGAATATCCTATACTAGAAGATCATGACATGGCAGAACCCGAAGGACCCATGTAAATACCCTAGGAGATGATTTCAACAAAAGAATACCAACGTGGGATCATGATATAATTAGAGAAGAAAAAATATAGGTGCACCAAAATGAAGTAATAGACAAAGAATCTACTCTAACTATGTGGCATTAATGTGCAACCTTGTTGATGAAGAACCCACATGTTTTGAAGAAGCTTCAAATAAGGAGGAATGGATGGACGCCATGATCAGAGAATACCAATATATAATAAAGAACTATGTTTGGGATGTGGTGCCAAGACCAAAGGACAAGTCAATAGTTTCTTCAAAATGGGTTTTCAAGACAAAGCATTCGCAGATGGCGGTATGGAAAAGTTCAAAGCAAGATTTGTCGCATGAGGATTTTGACAAAAGGAAGGAATTGATTATGAAGAAACCTTTGCACAAGTAGCATTATATAATTCTATCAGATCTATCCTTGCCTTGGTAGACAAGATGAAATGGAAGCTACATCAAATGGACGTAAAACCAACATTCTTAAATGGTGTCATAGAAGAAGAAGTATATATTGAACAACCACCAACATGAGACCCACGTCAAGGGGACACATGTATGCAGACTAAAGAAAGCTCTATATGGGTTGAAACAAGCACCCAGAGCATGGCATGGAAGAATTGATGGCTTTCTGATGAACTTGGGATTTACCAAAAGTAAAGCTGATTCCAACCTTTACTACATGGTTGTAAATGATGGGATCATGATATTACTGTTATATGTAGATGATGTATTTTTGACACGATAAGAGAAGCTTATTAGCAAGTGTAAGAAGAATCTTGCAGCAAAATTTGAGATGAAAGACCTTGGCATAATGCAATGTTTCCTACATCTTGAAGTATGGCAGTTTACAGATGAGATTTTTCTAAACCAAGGAAAATATACAGTTGATATCCTAAAGATATTTGGGATGTTGGATTGCAAAGCAATGAACACTCTGATGGTGACAAACGTAAAGCTTCTGAATGACGACTCTTCAGAAATAGTAGATGCCACATTATATAAACATGTTATTCGTTCATTGATGTATTTGACAAATACAAAACCATATATATGTTTTGCTGTGAACACCTTGAGTTAGTATACAGTGGAGCCCCGGCATGTTCATCTAGATGCAACAAAACATGTGATGAGGTACCTAAAGGGGAAATTTGATTGTGGCCTCAGATATACAACTGACAATGAGTTCAGATTGTATGGCTATGCTGATTTAGATTGGGTAGGAATTGCTGAAGACATAAAGAGAACTTCAGGATCTTGTTTCAGTTTGGTATCGAGTGTGATATCATGGATTAATAGAAATAAAACCAGTGTTTCCCTCAGTACAACCGAGGTTGAGTACATTGCAACATGTTCATCCTGTAGTGAAGTGGTATGGCTTCACAAGTTATTTGCAGGATTGTTTGATGTCGAGATGGATGCAACTGATATTTATTGTGACAACTAGAGTTGCATCAAGCTAACATAGAACCTGATGTTTCAAGATAAATCAAAGCATACAGAGATAACATATCACTACATCCGAGATATAGTGTAAAGAGGAGCCGTGAAGCTCCAGTATGTTCCTACAGAGCATCAAGTTATCGATGTGCTAACTAAGCCTCTGTCTGGTGTAAAGTTTGAGCACTTTCGAGACAAGCTTGGTGTAGTTTGAAAGGACCTCGGAAAGAGGGAGTGATGATGAGACTATTATTGAGGATGAAGATGGAAGTGGTATGCCACTGCAGAGAGGGCTAGTCGCATTTATCAATACGCCTACAGATATTGATGAGGTCCGACATTCATTTGTGGATGAGCGTATCCTAGCATTCACTTGTTGAGGATGGTCCTACAAACAAGAAAACTCTCTTTTGATGAGTGGTCCCAACACTTTTCGGTTGAGGATGGTCTTGCAAATGATAATACTCATATGGAGAGTGGTACTCCATTCATTTGTGGATGATAGTATCCTTATTGAGGATGGTCCCACAGACAAGAAAACTCTCTTGTTGAGAGTGGTACTAGCACTTTCTATATGAGGATGGTACTGCAGATTATAGTACTCTCATATGGAGAGTGGTGCTGCATTCATTTGCAGATGAGATCCTACATTCACTTGCAGATGATAGTATCCTTGTTGAGGATGGTCCCGCGAACAAGAATACTCTCTTGTTTAGAGTGGTCCCAGCACTTGCTGGATGAGGATGACATTGCAGACGATAGTAATCTCATATGGAAAGTGGTCCCGCATTCATTTGTAGACGATATCATGCATTTATTTGCGGACGATAGTATCCTTGTTGAGGATGGTCATGTGGAAAAGAACACTCTATGGTTGAGAGTGGTCCTAACACTTGCTGGTTGAGGATGGTCTCGCGGATGATAGTACTCCCTTGATGAGAGTGGTACTTCATTCATTTGTGGAAAATACCTTGCATTCAGTTGCATATGATGATGCTCCAACATTGTTTATGTTGTGGGTGATTCATCTCATTATTTGTATACTAATGATATTGAAGGTGATGCTCAAGATTATGCCATATATGATTGATTGATATGCTCGAGATGATGCCATATATGATGATGCTTTATATGATTATCCTCAAGATGATGCCAGAGATGATGATGCTCGAGATGATCCTAGAGATGATGATGCTCAAGACAATGCCATAGATAGCTGTGATGATGATGATCCACATATGATGATGATTATGACATAGTTGTTCAAAACTTCCTATGACATATAGACTCATCAGTCAGTTGTACAGATGTGTTATTGTTGTAGAATACCTTCCTTGTTAACAGGGAGTGTTAAAGAAATGTAACTGCGGAATATATTATGTTTTGTATTATTATTATTATTACCCCTTCCAGATATTTTGTTCCTTCGATGGGGGATATCATTGATGTATTTGGCCATTAAAGTATTGAGGTAAAACCTCCATTGTAATTTGGGTTAGTAGTACCCACAAAAGTATTATTAAAATGTATTTTAAGTCTTCCAAGGAAATTCGGTGCTGTTGGTTTATTAGGCCTCTCTGCTGATTAGTATAAATAGGAGAGGCACCTCCCTTATTTCGACAAGCAGACCACTCAATCAAGTTTTCTATAGAGAGGAGATCCAATACATTCGAGGAGGAGAAAGCTGTATAGTCCTATTCTTTGGGTCTTACACTGTACTTGGTTGAAGTCTATATCGAGGAAGGTTTGTTGGGTTTTCTCCCCACAAGGGTTTCCTAGGATAATTCTTTGAGTTCTCTTTTGTTTTGCTGTGCTTGTTATTCTTTCAATGATCCTTTTTGTTTTGGCATAACAACTTCTAAAATCTTAACACGAGGTTGGATACCCATGTGTTATATGCAATCAGATAAATGAATTCGACTTTATGAAACTTGTTGATCTTGGTTTTAATGACGACACTTTCAAAGGGTGAACATGTCTCTTCTTTTGGTTCACTAGTGAAAAATATAGCCATGTATCAATCTAGTGTTCAACAATAGTAGGGTCAATCCTGGGCATTTGGCATAAGACCAAGCCAAAATGTCACGAAACTTTTGAAAGAGTGCCTTATAGGGGGAAATATCTTCAAGAGTACAAGAAGCACCTAAAAGAATGTTCTCAATGACACCTGCTTTAACCAAAATCTCCACCTAAATGGTGGGAGAGATATTGGCTATGTTACCTTCGTCGAAGGCACCTGGGGTCAGGATCAGATTTTTGAACTATTCAATGTTGCCATGAGGAATACCATTTTTTGACTCAATGGAGAAATGATCCAAAAACGGAGAAGGTAGAGTGGGTTCCTTTGGAATGAAGTATGCATGATAATAGATGTCATTCCAAGGGAATTCAAGTTTCGTAAGGGATTTGAGAATCTATTCATCTCTTTGAAAGGATCGAATAGATAGATAAGAGGGATCCATGTTTATCAACACAATCGCAGTGGTATGAGATGAAGAGGAAGCCTCACTAGAGGAGAAATATAATAGATGTTGGTTGTCTCTTCCAAAGATGATACATGAGGGGGTACTTCCTCTATGGTAATTACTCGGGACTCTAGTTATATTCGACGCAAATCAACCAAGATGGATTGAAATTGGGGGAGATTAGTATAATGATGCAAATAGTGACGGTAAATTTGACACAATGCATAGGGATGGTTGGTGTAGAAGGATTTGTTGCACTATTTGGGAGTGTCAGGGATATGAACAACCAGAGTGTTCTTATGAGTATCTCCTCTGTCATCTATAACTGAGTGTGTGTGTTGGAACAGGGTCCCGCAGCTACAGGAAAAGCTGCTATATCAGGACAGGGAAGTCAAAGAAGACAGTACCTGAGCGGCGGAGAAGAGAGAGCTCAACCACTGCACTTAAGGCAGCGGCAAAGACAGGAGGAATCAGCTACCCTCATAAAGGAAAGGGAGCAACGGCCCGAGGTATTAAAGACAAAGGATAGTAGGAAGCGACACCCATACCCACGATCAGTGTCGGGAAGCGTGGAAGACTGCAAAAAGCTGTGGTGTGACGGTAAGCGATAGCCCACAGTATAGATGCGCTGACTATCACAGTTAGGGTTTTTGGGTTACCGTTGGGAAGGGCCCACAGTTTTGTAATGGCGAGACCTTCGGGCCACCTATATAAGCATATATCTTGTAATGTAAAAGGTTATATACTTAGACAATTGGGTAGTTGCTTAGACAGTCAGACGGGGGGTAGCCGCTGAGTCATTTAGCTAGCCAAGTGTCTCTAGAGAGCAGTATTGTAAGAGTCGAGCTCTGGTCCTATTAATCCATCTGTATTATCTTACTGTAACCAGTAGCTGGCTCCTTGAGCTTGTATGTAACAATCCGCAAGGATTGAGAGAGAGAGAGAGGAAGAGTATATTGTAAGAGAAGGCAATATAAGAGAAGAGATCTAAGAGAGAAGGGCTCCCGGTTGTGTGTGCGGAGTTTCCCAGAAGATCTCGAGCTGCATATCAGATTGCAACAGAACTGTGTTTATCCTCTCAAGATATAATATAAAAACCAGTTCCCGTGGATGTAGCTTCCCCCCTGGAGGTGAACCACGTAAAATCCGTGTGTTGTGCGACTATTTCATGTGTTTGTGCTTTTCTTATGTATTATCTATTATCTGTTACATGAATGTTTCTTATATGTTGATGGACGTATGTATGTTATGCTTCAGTTTATAGCACATACAGGGTTAAACGCAAGTTGAAGGTATCAAGTAGCCTGTATATGAGTTTACCAGTGTTTAGTTCATAACAGTTTGACAGACATAGTGTTAAGTGACTCCGGTATATGAGTTTCGTGAGTTCAACGTAGTTGATGTTAAGCATATAAGACTATAGGAGTCTAAGTGAGGCTGTTTAGCTTAACTATTATACTAAGGGAGGAAGCCCTTGGGCCGTGAGAGTCATATTGACGTCTTACCATAAAGGATATCACAAGTATAGAAAGGCGATATCGCACTGTCGGAGGAACTGCAGTGTGAGATATCGAAGGATAAGAGCTGAGCAGAGGAGATAGTTTGCGCATCGCGCTAGAAGCAGCGATGCGATAAGATTCCGCTTCCTGCCAGCTCCAGCTAGAAGGCGGGATCGCTATCGTAGAGAGATCCTGCTGGTGAAGAAGAGTCGCGAGACCATAGGATGCTACAGAACCCGGTTGAAGAAACCTGAGTCTTCAGCTGACCCATCCAAGATCACTTTGGGTGAGACTTCAGGATGCTCTGCGGTCTGTCGCCGAAAGGGCCAGTGAGCTAGGGGTTTTGTTGGTACATTAAAGGAAACCCGGGTCTGCCCAGAGAGACCAAAAAATGGTTCCATTGCCGATTTTGAACAAACTGACGAGCTAATGTTCTGTTGGCATCCTACTAAGGAAGAACTCAACTAGTGGGTTGGGTCTAAGGAAAAAGAATTCACTGCGACAGAAAACAAGAGTCGTAGACTGAGTACAGAGGACTGGTTACAAAAACATATCTTCACTAACCTGCATACGATATTTTTTGCGACCTATGCAAACGAGTTGTACGACTGGTTATCAAAGTTGACTGATAAGAACATATTCAAGAAGAAAAGAAACATAGTCTGGACACCGGAGCTGATCCAGACCGTGAAGAGCGTTGATAATCCCATTTCACGGACAATAGACTTCTGGCTTGCAAGTTTGCTGGAAGGCTTCGTTACAGAGTTTGCAGTCGATCAAAGAAAGAGCTTCAGTGAAGTAGAGAGGTACTTCTTCAAAGGATATCGTGGTAAGTACCTAAGCTCTTTAAACTTGTCCATTAAGATGTTATTACATGAAAAAAGAGTAATGGATATAGTCTCAGGTGAATAAGTAAATAAGTGTAATGTCACTAGAGTTTGAGAGTGACTTTGATGAAATTGGATGTACACATAGTGGTAAGAAATATAAAGTAGATTTAAGATCTTCTCTCTTTGAAAATAGTTCAGACACTACTAGAGAACAGATTCCAAGTAATATAGAGAGAACAATAGGGGGTATCCATTACCACCCTTATACCCCACAAAAAGCAACCGAGACTCAGAATAATCCCGTAGGAACTACATCTAGTAGTTCACATACAGTACGTACTACCGCTACATCACTTACATCTACACCGCCGAGTGGTAGTAATACAGCAAATCAGCATCCACCACGTAGAAACAGAATGGGGGATGGCATGAAACTACCTACCTTCAAGGGTACAGGGGCAGAAGACCCGGAACAACATTGGTTCTTATGTGAAGCCGTATGGACCATTAAAGGGATCCAGGATGATAATATTAAACTTGTCAAGTTGGTCACTACACTTAGAGACAGAGCCTTAACATGGTATATGAAATATACAACAGCACTAGCCAGAACACTTGTACAGGTCAAGACCACAATGATTAAAGAATTTAAGAAACCTAAGTCTGAGTCACAGTGTATCACAGAGCTTAAAGACATCAAACAGCTACCTACAGAGTCAGTATGGGACTTTGATCAGAAGTTCAAAGCCCTTATAGACCAAGTCAGCTTTGAGTTTGCGCCGGAGCAGTAGAAAGAATGGTTCATCACAGCACTGCTCCCTCACATCAGACTTCCATTAATGCAACAGAGACTCCGTACGCAGGATGAAGCGTTGGAGATGGCAATGAAACTAGAGGCCTCACCTCTAGCTGAGACCAGTACAAGAATGACAAACCTATAGAACCAGTTAGCCAATCTCATGTTACAGATGCATGAGATTAAGAAAAGAAAAGAGATTGCACAAGAGATATGGTGTATAAAGTGTAAAGGACAGGGCCATACTAAGGATAATTGTCCAGTATTTGTGGAGTATTTTGCAAGTGGGGCTCCTAACCCCTTATTACAGACTCAAGGGCCGTGGTGTGAACTCTGCAGAACAAGAGGACATCGACCACCAGAATGCCCTTTACTTCAGAAGTATGTACAAACCCCTAAGAACTTATATTGTAACTTTTGTAAGTCAGTTGGTCATGATGAACATAATTTTCGAGCTTATGATCTTATGATAGAGAGAAATCATGACTTGTATAGAGTCCAGTCAGAAACACCTTGTCCAACAGCAGGACCACAACATGAACCGGCTCATGATGGCCGTGGAGGAGGATTCAGAGGACGAGGCCGTGGAGAAGGATTTGGCTGTGGCCGTGGACCTATTACTTGTTACAATTGTGGAATTGTAGGACATTATGCTAGGGACTGTCAGAACCCTAGTACGACATGTAAGTATTGCAAGTCCTATGATCACCCTATAGAAGAGTGTCCGATCTTGATAGCCAAGATTAGAGACCCTAAGCCAGCAGTAAACCAGAACATTCATCTTATTGCTGCTGAGCAGAAAGAGCCAGAACCAAGAGTCAACATTGTGACTCGCAGTGGTGCTTCTACTAGTCCGACATCGCAGGATGCAGAAAAGAACACAGGTCCGGATTGGGTGCGCAAAGCCACTACTAAATTAACACCACTCGATCTGCAGAAGAACAAAGAAACATTTCAGAATGCTCAACCTTTCTTTACTGAACCTACAACATCAGAATCACAGGTACTGCCGTGCAGGGGCGTACCGCAGCAGCAAACACCTTGTGGCGTTAGTCATGTGCAGATATCGCAGGCTACCACATCGGGAAGGTGCGAAGAGGATGAGTCGAAAGGAAGTGTACAATCCTTCCTTCGGAGTTGCTTGAAACTCGTTAGAAATGCGAAAGCTATCGGAGAGCTTCAACGCATCATAGATCAGTGTTAGCAATTTTATTCCGTGAGCAGTGCGTAGCGTGCTGTTCATAATATTATGGGCCATACCAAAACAGGAAGAGAGATGAGACTCACAGCACAAGTTGGAGAATTTGAAATGGATGAGGTAATCTTAGATTTAGGATCAGAGGTAAATGTTCTGACTATGCAGACATGGGAACAGATGGGTAGCCCTAAGTTATCCAGATCGCCTATCCATCTGCGACTAGCCAATCAGCAGCGGGTATCACCACTGGGTCGATTACCGCAGGTACCAGTTGATATTGACGGAGTCCGCAACTTTGCAGACTTTGAATTTATAGATATCATTGGTGATAGTAGACCATATCCATCTCTACTAGGTATTGATTGGGCAATCGATAACATGGCTATTATCGATTTAAAGAAAAGACAAATGACCTTTGAGGATAGTCAGATCCGGGTCATCGCACCGTTGGATCCTTTTCAGGGTCCCAGGTATATTGAACCTATCCGAGCAGAGGAAGAGGTGCATAACATGGAAAGCCTTTATCAGATGACTTCTAATCAAAGTGATTACATCAACCCTACCGCAGAAGGAAATATCAGTTGGCGATGCGACAGCTCATGCGCATCAAATTCGAAGGTTGGTTTAGAAAATTGGCAGAATAGACTTTACGAAGTCTCAGCTCGCAAATGTGCGTTAATGACTAAGTCACTGCGTCGGATTGGCACCGAGAGTATTGACATTCCATCGTTTCATGGCCTAGCGGATGTCAATGACTTTTTACAGCAGTATGAACAAGAAATTCCTCAAGAGCAGAGGATGACAACTATGGACCTTGCAGTAAAAGCCGCACCTGCAAGATGTTGGCACACACATAAAGAACGTATCGCATCATGGGATGATCTTAAGATACTAATGGTGATCAGATTTTCTAATAACAAGGAGCCCTTATAGCAGAAATACAAAGGAGAGAGTGACCCCAGGTCACATATTCAAATTTGCGAACAGAGTTGATCAGCAATTCCAGGGGATGAATGGGTTCACCTATTCATTCACACTTTAGACACAGTGCCAAGGAATTGGTACACGAAGACAGAATTGCGTAGAGGAACCATCACATGGCCACTTATGATAGAAAAATTTCTACTCACTTTCACTTTTGAATCTGAGTATCCAAGCATTGATCAGGCCCTAGGTGTTATAAAAACCAAGATATTTGATGACTGTACCCAATCAGTGTCTGTTCAGTATGATTGGGCTATCCAGTTAGAAGATGCGTTTAAGTGTTACAACTTCGCAGCAGAGCCAGATGATGAGGATGAGAATCCTCGCAGCATCAACATTCCAGAGTCATAAGGGACTCGCGATGTTGATGGACCAAGACTCGATATTCCAGCTATCACAGAACCTATGAAGATTAAAAAGAGTCAATATTGGCACAACAACAGAACCAAAGTTTGCCTCTATAGGAGAATATTGGGATGACGAAACAATAGGACACATTGCAGATCTCTCACATGACTATCAGGACCTATTTCCCACTAAGTTCACAGAGATGAAGGGAATAGTAGGATATTTGTGAGTCATGCGCATACCATTGAAAGAGGATGCTAGGCTAGTTAAGCAGCATCCATACAGATTGAATCACCGCTATAAAGAAAAAGTTAAGGATGAGATCGATAAGATGCTAGCAGCAAGCATCATTGAACCTGTAGAAGAGAGTGAATGGGTTAGTCCCATGGTTGTGTAGAAAAATAAAACTAAAGGAGACATCAGGATTTGTGTCGATTTGCACAAACTCAATGATGCATCACTTCATGACCCATTTCCGACACCGTTTACTGATGAAATTTTAGACAATGTGGGAGGACAGGAGGTCTACTCCTTCACTGATGGCTTTTCAGGCTATCACCAGATCAGAATCCATCCAGAGGATTGACATAAGACCACCTTTGCCACAGAATGGGGCTCATTCCAGTATACGGTAATGCCCTTTGGTCTTAAAAATGCACCAGCTATCTTTTCTAGAGTAGTAGTTGCTGTATTCAAGGATTACATTCATAAATTCTTAGAAGTCTATTTTGATGATTGGACTATATTTGGATTAATCGACAAGCATATAAGAGATTTAAGGCTCATATTAGAGAAATGTAGGCAATATCAGATTTCTCTTAACTTGAAGAAATGTATATTCTGTGCACCATTTGGTATTTTGTTGGGTCATATTGTTTGCAGACAAGGCTTGATGGTAGATCCTGCAAATATTGCCATCATTGTACATCTCCCAGCACCCAACTCAGTCAAGCAGTTGAGGGCAGTACTTGGTCATACTGGGTACTATAGAAAATTTATCAAAGGTTATGCAAATATCACAACGCCTATGGAAAAACTGTTAAAGAAAGATGTGACATTCCTATGGAATGAGGAATGCGAACAAAGTTTAGACACACTTAAAGAGAAGATGGTTACAACACCCATCTTAGTATTTCCAGATTGGAACAATCCATTTCATGTCCATGTGGATGCATCTGGCATCGCACTGGGGATCGTCTTAACACAGCCGGGAGAAGGGGGCATCGATCACCCTATTGCGTACTCAAGCAGAAAACCATCTACAGCAGAAAAGAACTACACCACTACAGAGCGAGAAGGATTAGCTATGGTGTATGCTCTACAGAAGTTCAGGCACTACCTGTTGGGTGCCCCATTCAAGATGTTTACTGACCATTCTGCTTTAAAGTATTTGGTAAATAAACCAGTATTAGGAGGAAGGATCTGTAGATGGTTACTTCTATTTCAGGAGTATGATTTTGAAATTATTGTAAAACTAGGAAGATTAAATGCCGGACCTGATCATCTATCGCGAATAGATTCAGGAGAAGAACCAAGTAATTTATAGGATAATCTGCCAGATGCACAATTATTTTCTATCCAGATCGCAGATGAGTACTATGAGGATATTATTTACTTTCTCACTACAGGGTGGGCACCAGTTGACTTCACTAAGCAGCAAAAGAAACAATTAGTTGTGAAAGCAACAGACTTCACTTTGATCGCAGGACATCTATATAAGTTAGGTCCAGATGAAGTCTTGCGCAGATGTGTGATGCCGCACGAGAAAGAGACCATTATCAGAGAAGCACAGTCAGGTACCGCAGGAGGTCATTTCGCAGGAAAGCCGACTGCTCAGAAAATCCTGACTGCAGGATTATGGTGGCCTACTTTGCACAAAGACACTAAGGAATTTTGCAAATGTTGCGATATCTACCAGAGGGTAGGAAAACCTTCGCGGAGAGATGAAATGCCGCTGCGACCATAGATTACACTGCGAGAATTTGACAAGTGGGCTATAGATTTTGTGGGTCCTATCAACCCACCAGGGAAACGAATTGGTGCGAGATACATCATCATAGGAACATAATACCTCACCAGGTGGGCAGAGGCTAAAGCAGTAAGGAATTGTGATGTTGCTACAGCTGCACAGTTCATTTTTGAAAACATCATAAGTATATTTGGATGTCCAGTAATTTTGATGAGTGATCAAGGCACACATTTTCTGAACCGCACTATTGAGGCCCTGACGAAGGAATTCCAGATCCAGCACCATAAGAGCACTCCCTACCACCCACAAGCTAATGGTACAGTGGAGAATTTTAACAAGATTCTAGAAAATTCCCTTACTAAGATCTGTGATAGCCAAAGAAATGATTGGGACCTCAAGGTTAATGCTGTATTATGGGCATATAGGACTACATGTAAGAAACTTACAGGACACACACCTTTCAGCTTGGTGTATGGACAAGAGGCTGTTATGCCTATGGAATATATTATTCCCAGTTTAAGAGTTGCTCAAATTACCGAGATAGCTGATACAGATACGATGAATGAAAGGCTAGCGCAGCTGCTTGCCTTAGACGAAGACATGCCTTAGACGAAGACAGATTCATCGCAGGATTCCATCAGAAAGTGTAGAAGGCACGAGAAAAATCTTGGCATGACAGGCACATTAAGAGCAAGAGTTTTCAGATAGGAGACCTAGTGCTCCTATATGACAGTAAGTTTGTTAAGTTTCCAGGCAAGTTCAAGACGCATTGGTTGGGGCCATATCAAATTCAGTATGTCACAGAAGGAGGTGCCGTTCAGCTCAGCAAACTGAACGTGGAGCTTCTTCCTACGTTGATTAATGGTAGTAGGCTTAAGCTTTATAGTGACAGCCACTCCACCTCCCAGCCCTAACTCAGATAGCTTTGTGAGTGCAGATGTCCAGTGTAGTTGAAAGGAGGCATCGCACCGGGAATGAGTCTACACTAAAAAAAGAAAAAAAAAATCCAAGTATGAGGAATCGCATCAGAAAAGTTATGTTGCGCAAGTCATATGACGACTTGCGGAGTTCATGCCGACACTTGGGTTTGAGACGATGCGGTGTGACATCGCAGCAATGCGATGCTCCCCGTGCCACGTAGACAAGTTTGAAAAGAGACAAAGGGCCAGTCACTTCGCCTTCTGACAAGCAGTTAATATAGAGATGACCAGTATATGTTACCCTAGATTTGGCAACAGTATAATGATTTTTCCAGATCTGCTAAATCTTGGTCGAGACCGACGCTTGCACACAAGTTTCGAGGGAAATTTGATCGAATTTCAACAATTAATGAGGATCGAAACGATGGGTATTGTCTGGTCCATGCAATTAATACCACCGATGGTTCCAGCCTAGATGACCGTTGCTTCAGATATTATCGCTTTCGTTATAAATTCAAAGATCATTCATACAGAAGGGTTACTTTTGCGATTTCTGAGAGTTACAGAGCAATTTGGAGAGTTTTCTTGTGCAGAGATACTTCAGTTACAGAGTGCTAGTTTTCCCCAATTTCACAGCCATTGCCCGTCCAGAGTATTGCACTGAGTGGTTTCTGTCCGAGACGGAGCCTTTAGAAGACATTGTGCAGAGATTCCAGCGTGGTGGCCTTGTGTCCGTTATGACGCCGCCGCCCAAGGTTGTGAAATTAGGTATATCACAGGTCACACAACCACCAAGGATGAGGAGTCACACTCAGATAGTAGAAGAATCCAGCCCAGAGCCGGAGGAAGAAGTTCATATGGCAACAGAATATATTGTGCCGCGAGTTGAAGACGCACCAGAGGTAAACATTCCCAAGGGTGCTAAGTTTCATGTTGCCCTACCGTCGATTGATTCTCGTGTAAAGGAAGATGGATATCTATTAGGATATCCCCCTAATCTCAAATTTATAGACTATAACCTTGGAGACAGTAAGACATCCTCAGTTTCGTCTAGATCAGTATCTTACGGTTCAAAGGAACCCGAGGACCGGTGGAGATGAATTTGTTCCTATGGAACATGTCCAGATTCTTGAGCGCTCACGCTTGCTCAATTTGTTGAGAATACCACATTTTGGACGAGGTGCAGAGGTTAATGCCATCGTGCGCATGCTACTTTCTTGTAACAAGGTCGATCTGAACGTCGACCTGATACACCGCATCACCGGGCTGTCCAAGACTGGTAAGGACCCTAAGACACATATATCAGGAAAAACAAAAGATTCCAAGCTACCAGCAGCCCTAGTTACCAAGTATAAGCTACAGAGAGGAGGTTGGGCTTATGACCTCGCAGCAATAGCAGACGATACACTCAGATTCATAGCCGGTCTGCTCGCAGGCAGACTGTTAACGAAAGTTCGGCCAAAGGAAGTCACAGGATCAGTAATTCACCTTGCCATACAAGTTGCAGAAGGTGAACAATTTAATTGGTGTTTATTTTTACTAAATATTTTTCTTCAAGATTGTTTGACAGCATAGGACAAGGAAAACCACCCCTTCCATTTCTCGTGGCTGCTTATATTATGTGCATTTGTCGGATGGAAAGAACCACCCCATACCCAGTTTCTACAGCTAGGAAGCGGCGAGCCCAGAGGCGCGTGCTATGTAAACTTATGGGAGAGAAACAAACCAGCCAAGAAAAAGGTCAATATGATAGTATTCTATGAATACTATAAACTGTTGAAGAGAGTCATCCAGGAGACACCACAGATCACTACAGAGACTGTTGACATATATGATAATCGGCTTGATTTCATGGCAGACAGCCATAGAATCTACCTAAGGCCAAAAAGGTCTAAAATGGATAACTGGGCAAATGGATCATTCAGGATGACAGTGCAGGATGTAGAAGACGTCATCAAAGCCTTTGATGACGAGTGGAAGAAAGCATTAGAAGATGCCACAGCACTACCAATAGGTACCACACAAACAGACCCGGTGGACAAAGAAAAAGATAAAGAGGGGTCCCAGATGAAAGATACAGCAGAAGTGCCATCATTGGCACAAAAGAGGAAAGATGTAGAAGAGGTGCGACTCGACGCATCAAAGAAGAAAAAAGTAAAAGCCTCAAAGCCAGCTTTAGTGACCGCACTAACAAACGATGACTATGATCAGATCATAGCAAGATTGAAGGAGGAAATGAAGGACTCATTTCAAGCAATGCAGACATCGCAAGACAAGCTGCAGAGCACTGTTGAAAAGCAGCTTCTAGAGATGAGAGTATTTACTAAGAAAAATGCCATAGTGAAAACTCATCCAGTCAAGGCGATAGTAGGAGAAAGCTCAAAACAATCGGTTTCCCCCGAGGAAATCCTTGTAAAGGATCGCATCAATATAGTGTTGATACTGCTAGGGAGCATCCGATTCCCTGATTCAATGATTGATTTACAGATACAGATTAGACAACCTGTCGAGGTTAATCTCGCAGAGTTCCCCGTTGATCAGTTACAAATGATCCAGCAGCAGCTCGCCGTAGAGCTCAGGGATAAAGAGCTTGCGACTTATAAACAGAACACCCAGCTGAAACAGAAGAATGTAGAACTCACCGCAGGCCTTCAGATAAAGGCGGATGAGATAAGAACATATGAAGAAAGATAATAGGATCTCAGCTAGACCCTACAGAGCATCGCATTGGAGTTACCCCAGTGTAACATTGAGTTTGCCTTACCTCTAATGCAGAAGGTAAGAAGAGTTGTAGGCAGAGCAAAGGCTCTGGAAGAGACAGTGACTAAGATGGAGGAAGACCACAAAGCACAGATTGCTGAGCTTGAGGCTTGAGCACCAGACACACCGCAGGTAGACAAGGAAGCAAGGGCAGAGGCCTTTAGACTTGCTTCAACACAGATGAAAATTTGCATAGATGATGCAGAGTCATTATTAGCCGATGCGAAGAAGACATGGTCGGAGCTAGATGAGCTCCCAGATAGAATGGAATTGCAGCAGAGCATCCAAAGCATAGAGAAGGCAACAACAACAATGAAGGAAGAATTCAAGAGCTTAGGAGCTCTTGCAAAGATGAAGAAGATGACGGAGATGAACCGCTTGCAATAGGAAGTGCAACGGTTAAGAGCAAAAGAGATACAATTCAATAACCTGCTTCAACCATATCAGGAACAAATTGCAGAGCTAATCGATGCGGTTGAGAAGAAGGTCAAGGAGTTTACTACAAGCAAGAGTGAAATTGATGATACAGAAGACTCTAGCATTAGCCAAGCTATGCTTGAAACGACACAAGAGTGTGTCGAAGCTATGAACAACAAAGTCGCAGGACTTCGAGAGAAATTCACAAGGACTTCGCAGGAAGCCAAGGAGAAGCTACAGCAGGAGAAGCCAGCTGTTAGTGGCTCAGGGACGAGCCACAAGTAAGTAATAGGGGAATGTTGGAGTAGGGTCCCGCAGCTACAAGAAAAAATGCTACATCAGGATAGGAAAGTCAAAGAAGACAGTACCTGAGCGGCCGAGAAGAGAGAGCTCAACCACTGCACTTAAGGCAACGGCGAAGACAGGAGGGCTCAGCTACCCTCATAAAGGAAAGGGAGCAACAGGCCGAGGCATTGAAGACGAAGGATAGAAGCAGAGAAACTGAGGAAGCGGCGCCCATACCCACGATCAACGCCGGGAAGCGTGGAAGACTGCAGAAAGCTGTGGTGTGATGGTAAGCGGCAGCCCACAGTATAGATGCGTCGACTGTCACAATTAGGGTGTTTGGGTTATTGTTGGGAAAGTCCCACAGTTTTGTAATGGTGAGACCTTTGGGCCACCTATATAAGCATGTATTTTTTAATGTAAAAGGTTAGACAATTGGGTAGCTGCTTAGACAGTCAGACAGGGGGTAGCTGCTGAGTCATTTAGCTAGCCAAGTGTCTCTAGAGAGCAGTATTGTAAGAGTCGAGGTCTGGTCCTATTAATCCATCTATATTACCTTACTGTAACTAGTAGCTGGCTCCTTGAGCATGTATGTAACAATCCACAGGGATTGAACAATCCGCAGGGATTGAGAGAGAGAGAGAGGAAGAGTATATTGTAGGAGAAGGCAATATAAGAGAAGAGATCTAAGAGAGAAGGGCTCCCGGTTGTGTGTGTGGAGTTTGCCAGAAGATCTCGAGTTGCATATCAGATTGCAGTGGAACTGTGTTTATTCTCTCAAGATATAATATAAAAACCAGTTCCCGTGGACGTAGCTTCCCCCCTGGAGGTGAACCATGTAAAATCCGTGTGTTGTGCGACTATTTCATGTGTTTGTGCTTTACTTATGTATTATCTGTTATCTATTACATGAATGTTGCTTATCAGTTGATGGACGTATGTATGTTATGCTTCAGTTTATAGCACATAGAGGGTTAAACGCAAGTTGAAGGTATCAAGTAGCCTATATATGAGTTTACCAGTGTTTAGCTCATAACAGTTTGATAGACACAGTGTTGAGTGACTCCGGTATATGAGTTCCATGAGTTCAGCGTAGTTGATGTTAAGCATATAAGACTGTAGGAGTCTAAGTGAGGTTGTTTAGCTTCACTATTATACTAAGGGAGGACGCCTTTGGACCGTGAGAGTCATATTGACGTCTTATTGTAAAGGATATCATAGTATAGAAAGGCGATATCGCACTGTCATAGGAACCGCGGTGTGAGATATTGCAGGATAAGAGCTGAGCAGAGGAGATAGTTTGCGCATCGCGCTAGAAGCAGCGATGCGATAAGAGTCTACTTCCTACTAGCACCAGCTAGAAGGAGGGATCACTATCGTAGAGAGATCCCGTTGGTGAAGAAGAGTCACGAACCAATAGGATGCTACAGAACCCGGTTGAAGACACCTGAGTCTTCAGCTGACCCATCCAAGATCACTTCGGGTGAGACTTCAGGCTGCTCTGCGGTTTGTCACCGAAAGGGCCAGTGAGCTAGGGGTTTTATTGGTACATTAAAGGAAACCCAGGTCTGCCCAGAGAGACCAACATACGGCATTATCCTATCTCACTCATCCAATTACTATCCCCAAGGAAATGGTCTAGCAGAATCAAGTAACAAGAACTTAATGACCATAATCAAAAAAATTGTGGGCGACAATAAGAAGGCTTGGGATAGCAAAATCAAATTAGCATTATGGGCCGACAGGATCACTAAGAAAAGTTCAACTGGGAGGAGCCCTTTCAAACTAGTCTACGGCCTTGATGTCACCTTACCAATCCATCTAAAGCTTCCAGTTTATCATCTTCTCCAGACCTTCAACTCAGATCAAGAGGCCATCCCGAATAGAATAAACCAGTTGATCAAGCTAGATGAGAGCAGAAGAAACTCTCTTGACCATAGTATCGAAAATTCAGACAAGGTCAAGAGAGCCTTTGATAAGTCTACCCAGCCAGGGTCCTTCCAAGTAGGTGACATGGTTTTACGTTGGGACAAACGACGGGAAAAACCTGGGAAACATGGAAAGCTCGACAGCTTGTGGTTGGGACCGTACATCATCGATGAAATAGTAGGAACGAACTCCTTCTATCTAAACGACCTAGAAGGAGAAAGATTGAGCTTTCCAGTGAATGGTTTCCTCCTCAAGTTGTTTTTCACCGAGACAGTTTGATGCCTTCATTGGCATCGGTGGTTTCAGGGCCAATTTCTAAACCTTGCCTTGCATGTATTTTTAAATTTTATATATCATATTGTTGTATCATAGTTATTGTTGTATTATAGTTATTTTGTACCATGTTGAAAATTTTCCTTTGTATATTAGTTTTTGTAAAATATTCCATTTTGCACATTATAGACTAATTATGTACATTAGTTTGCTTTTATAGTTAATTTTTTCTTATATATACATGTTACTGACAAACTCTAATTGCCCTGTAGGACCCAGAGATTCCAGAGTTCTCACATCCTCTCCTTTGAACAGAAGCTCAGTCAGAGAATGTGTCCCTAGATGGAGCCAGAATGTTACCACCTAAGTTGTACTTAGTGGTTTTTTTATCAAGTGAGCCTGGTGAACCAGATAGGGTTAACTTGTTCGGACATCAAAAGACCTTTGGAAGTACTTCTGGGAAGTGCTTGTTGTACTATATCACATGTTCATACCGCATGGGGGAGTTGTAATAAATGTTCTAGCATGATAGTGTCTATAAAAGACTCGGTCTCTTAGACTTTATTTGTCAATCCGATCAGCCCAGGGTGTTTTTTCCCTTGGTTATTATTGGTTGTTGAACAAATGACTGATAATTTCTGAGTTTTTCACTCCATACCTCCAAAGTTGGGGTGGTCGGCTTGGCATTTAGGCCCATTGAGGTTATTAGAGTCTATGTGTCAATGTATAAGCATGCTAGACATCATGATTGAGTCATGTGAACATGTCTAAGTCCCCCTAGGTGTTTTTCAATTTTTCAATTCTTTAGTTTTTTCAGTGTTTTTTATTAAAAATTTAATTTTTCCAAAACTTAGGCTATTTTTAATAGTTTAATTGAAAAAATTGATTTTGTAATAAAAGTGGGCCAAATAATCAGTTTTAGTCATGTAGGTGCTCATTTTCAAGCTAAGAGCACCATGTAAACCCATGGACCCACTATTTCCTAGTTTTGAGTGATTTTCCATCACTCAGATCAGAAAGCCCCAAAAATCAATTATTGATTATTTTAATTAATAAATTGATGAATAATGAAGCAAATCCAAAATCATAAATCGGTGGATTCTCAGCCGATTTGATTGAAATCAGTCAGATCTGAAGTAGATTGACTGGATCTGACAAATCCTTGACTGAAGGAGGTGATCAAATCAGATCCAGAGTTGATCTTTAGCTGTCTTCATGGCGAATTGCGCCCTCTCTCTCTCCTTTACATGTGTGGACTCTCCTGGATGCTCTGTGGACTGATGTGTTGGTGTATGGGTTGATGTGTCAACTCAATCAAGCCCCCGGTTGACAAGCAGGCTTAGTTTAGCTTCAGTTCTGCATTGATTAGCTCTCCATCAGCTGATTTCATCTGATTCCATAAGGAATTGCGCCCCCCCTCGGTTGGATGTCCTGTATTTTGTATATATCCTGGCTGAGGCTCCCTCTTCCAAGCTAGTTAGAACTGGGATTGAGGTGCTGCTGCTATTGTACTGTTGTTATTAATCATTTGAAATAAAGATAAGATTTGGGGGCAAGATGGTGTTGTTCCATTCTATGTGTGGATGATGATTGCCATTATTTTACCGAGGTAACCTGTATATGTGTTCATGATTTGCTAAATTGCTTGTAGATCCGTTGTTAAGATTGATAATAATCTTATTATAATATTGATAGGAAAGGTGCTTTTCAATAAGTTTATTGGCCATCTATTTGCTTTGATGCATGTTTAGAGATCTAGATTCAACATGTCCTATAAGCTTATATGCATGTTATTTTGAATCTCTGTGTATGTAATAATCAGATCTCACAAGTTTTTCGGCAAGTTTCTTGATTTCAGCTGAGATGCAGGTTCCTACATTGGAGAGGATGCTGATATAGTTTGCTTCTTCACTCTCTCCAAAACCTTCCAAAGGAAATAGTCCCTTGACATTCCACCTGTAAGCTCCACTGTGGATCTTCAAGGAAACCAACATTTCTCTCCTCCTCTTCCTCCCTCAAGATCAACTCTTTTACCCGGTTACTTTGTTCATAGATTTGATTTTGTTTAGATCTATCATCTTAAAAGTAATTTCAACATAGATCTATCCTCTCAAAGCTCATAGTCTATATCTTTCTCTTAAAAGGTTTCATAAGCTTTCTAGATCTAGCTTTAGGGAAATCGTCCTTTTTTGCATGTAATTTTAAAGAAAATTTGTAGCTTGCATGCATTTGATTTCTTTTTGCTGTACGTTAAAATTTCATATTCTGAAATAAAGGTGCACATATTATTGGCTTGCCAAAAGACAAGCAAATATCCCAAGGAAAGCCTGCTTTCCTTGGTTCCTGTTTTCCCTTTTTAACTAGTTTTCAGCTTACCTTTTTTTGGTTAAAAGTGAGCTGACCCAAAGGTACTTTCAGAGTGATTTTGGAAATATTTCAGTCTGATATGCTTGCTGGTTTTTAGCAGGTTTGACAAAAAATAAAGGAAGCTGCTGTTCGGAGGTGGCCTCAGGAGCGTTCAAATCCCCCCAGGGGTCTCCCATTTGACTAAAACCTTTAATTTTCGCACATTGTAAGCTCTTGATTTCATTCCATATAAGGATCAAGAGGAATTATATCAGTTCTCTGATATTGTAACCATTTTTAATAAAAATATTTTTTTGAACAGGCTCTTTCAAGCCCATTCCCCATCCCCCCGGGGGGATTTGCGTCGGTGTCCCTTTTGTTGCTTTTTGCTCATTTATTTTCAAACTAGTATTGATCTAATATTCAGGGTAGTATACTTTAATTCATTATCAATTTCATATTCCATATTTTATATTTCAAAGTAATCGTAATACTTACCCCATGACTTCCCGATTGACCCAAAAGGGGAAAGAGATTCGTGGTAGGACTAATTAGGAAAATAGAATTGTGTATCTATTTTCTTTTTCCTACCATTTGTTTTTCAGTTATTATAAAATTAACCCCTCCTAGATTCCCTGATTGAGATCCACTTGGATCGAAAGAGGTTCCTGGAGGGTTTTCTTTTAAACAAGAACACCCATTGAAAATTTATTAAAAAGTTGACAAGACTCCGGTGTGTATGCTCTACACTTGGTTGTGGTTCATCCGATCAATCAAGTTGTATCAAAAGCACTTGAGTGACTAGTATAATTAGGACTCACTCTCCCAAATTAACAAACCAACAGGTGAAAAATCCAACACCTATATCAAACCATCATGGTGGCAAAATACCCAAAGGAAGCGGGAACTTATGAAAAGTAACCTTGGGGTTCCGATCTCTGTCACACCCTAATGGGTGCATTACGAACAATAGCCCCAGAAACTCCATTTCAGCCCACATATTCCTTGCGGGTAGTCGTGAAGGTTTAGTTTTGGACATACTCCAAGTACTCTCGGGTATATCTGGAGTCCCCCCCTTCGCCTAATTTTAATCAACTCACACTTCAAATTTAACTTAAAATGTACCAAGAGGTAATCACAAAAAATTCACTCCAAGCACATGCAAGTACATTGATCTTATTTTTGACTCCATTCTAAGGCACTGGTTATTTTCTTGCTTTATATATATATTGTGTCTCAGCATTGTGCTTTCATGTGTTCATCTTTGTATCTTGTCATCTTTGATTATCTATAGTTAAATTTCAAACTCCTAAGTAACTCATTCAGTTTAACATCACAACACTACATAATTATCCTTAGTAACTTAATAGGGTCTACCCCCCTTGGCTTCATTAGGAGTTGAGCCTAAACGGAGGAGTGAAGAACAAGGTGACAGCCTTGAATCGAGACTTGCCCCCAAGGACACACCGAGTGGCTTGAATATTTCTACCACGTAACCCAGGTGTGTGTAAGGCAGCAACAAGATGACTTGAAGATGAAGATAACTTGAAGATGAAGATGAATTGAAGATGATGAGGACTCGATGATGATCCATATGATACAAAGAAGAAGACTTGTGCTGATAAATTGTGTCGAGAGAATACCTTCCTAGTTAAGAGGGAGGTTTAATGTATTTGTAACTTTGGAATGTATTCATCTGTATACCTTATGTATTGTACCCCGATGTTTATTCTGGGATGTGTTTGTAATGTATTTGAGTCATGTAATGCCCTGATGTTCCTATCGGGAGGTTCTATACTGTAAACAAGTCATTTCAAGTCATTGTCGGTAACCCTCCTATTGAGTAAGGGTTAAAGTCCCCGCAGTTGCGGGGCACTATGGTTATTAGACTCTCCTAGAGAAGTCAGCCCTAGTAAGTTATTGTCAAGTCAGGAATTAGTATAAATAGAGAGTGAGTCTCTCTATTTATCACACACTCACTCACACTCAGTTGTAGTGCATAGCTGAGGGAGAAGAAGTTGCTGGGGCTAGAAAGAAAGAGGCTACTACTTATCTGTTTACTTTCTTTTTTATCTGTTTTTCTTCCTGTATGTGAGTTTTGTCTTCACAGTCACATGTACACGCAGTTTTTACTGGGATATCCACGTATATATGTGGGCTTTCTACACACAGTTGTGTATGCCCTGAGTTTTTCCTTTTTGGGGAAGATTAAGTGTTGCTGGGTGAGTTTGGATAGTTGCTGAGTCTTCTTGGATGCTTTTGGATTCTATATACACCTCTGTTTCTGACCAGAGACACTTTTTAGTTTGAATTTTTTGAAAAAGTTCTTGTCATTTCATTTTCTATTTTTTGTTTTGAGATTAGTGCATTAGGTCTCTTTTACCTTAGTGCTTTGCTTGGGTGCTGTCTGATAGTGCTTGCAGAGTCTGGGGGTTGTAGAGTCATACTTTTGCTTTATTATCTCATTTTAATTCAAAAAATACAAAAACCTTTTCTTTTTGCATCATTATGCATTGTTGCATTTTGCATTTTGCATGGTACTTGCATTAGGTTTGCTTGGAGAAGTATTAGTCAGATTTTCATATAGGAATGATTGCATATTCATTTGAAGGAAAATTTTGCACTTCATGTAGTAGCATACCCCATTTTTCATTCGACATAGTGCATTTGCATTGGTTGTTAGGTGTGCATTTTACTTCTTGTTGCGTCATAACATCATTAGTTGCACGATCATTTGCCCTTTTGAGTAATAAGCCAATTAAAATCAACGCATAATAAAATGAATTACACTCTTTTCTTTTTTTGGGTGCACCAATAAGATTAGGTTTTAGGGTCTTGGAATAGTTCATTGTGAGTAAATTCTCCAAGACCACTAAATGAAACATTTATGTGTCTGTCCAGGTGAGAGAGTGAAATTCCTTTATATAATTAGTGTTTCTCAGGACCCTCCTCTTACAAGGGAGTTAAGCATGAGGCAGTGTGAGCGGTTATTGATTGGGATGACCCATGGTCATAACTGAGTGGCACCAGAGATATTTCTAGGATTATATTCATATATGGGGGCTCTTTCGAGATTTTCGGGCTTTTCTACCCTACCCATACGGTCAATCTCGCCTGTGACTATCCGCCTGAGCATTGATTATATTGAGGTGACCTTAGTTGCCTTACTTAGGTTATTGAGGGGGTACTTCGCAGAGGTTATTATACAGGTGTCCTGGCTAGGTAGGTGTTGGACATCATAGTCGCTATATGTGTTGAAGCTGAGGGCCACTATAATTAGTTACGAACCTCCACTTGTTGTGTATGGGAGTCTCAAGCCTCTCCTAGGTGAGACATACCTACTTCGTTCGGGAGCTCGCATATCCTACCCTTGTTTGCTTGTGATTTGGATTTACATTGTATAGGTGTATGCTCCGTGCATGCTAGTTTGCCTAGGGTTTGTGTAATTAGATAGAGTCTTTTTCATTTTTTGAGTCATTGTGGATTCAGGCGTGGAACTTCGCCATTCTCGTCGTTTAGTAGGACTTTTTCCTTCCACATCTCCTCCTCCTTTGGGAGAAAGAAACAGATAGTCCCGGTGGACTGCTTCTCACATTGATTCACACACGATGGGAGATCACGAGGATGAGATTCTTGAGATGTCTTCTCCACCTCACGAGGTTGGGGATGTAGATTCTACTCTTGTATATGATCCTTCACCAGAAATACCTTCACATTCTGGTTATGATCCCTCATTCACAGGTCACCGTTATTGGTTACCAGGTGATGAGACTCATCATGAACCCACAAGCACTAGTTATATTCATTATGGCATGCCTGATATCCCTACACCCGATCTGACACATCATGCCGAGTCAGAAATTGAACCTAGCACTATCCTTGGGGGCACTCCTATTCCTTTCCATGTGGAGATATTTGGGAGCACTAGTCACATTGCACCTTCCATCTTGGTGGTGGAAGCTACCTCACATATCCGTCCTAGACCTAGTGTTAGTAGTCATATGCAGATACCAGAATCGAGACGAGTGACCATAGGGAACACCACTTACATCCCTTCACATGTCCCTTCGTCCTCAAACCCTACTCCTTCGAATGCATTTTTGACAACCCTTCCTCCCCCTCATTCATGTGGTCCTTCGGGTCGGAATATCACTACTAGCCATGTTCATACTGCGACTACTCATGCGGTAGTATCTTAGAGTCAAGTACCTCCTATTGTCTTGGGAGGTCATACTCCTATTTCTTGATCATCTCACAGTCCATCGCAAGGAGTTCCCCATATCCCTAACTACGGAGCTTCTCATGGGACATCCCATGGGACACCTTATGGAGCTTCTCATGGACAGTCTTATGGACTGCAGTATGGATAGAACTATCAACCCTATGGGTATAGGTATCAACAACCTACTTACTCCTCTAATTATGGCTTTGTAGCACCGCATAGTCAAGGTATACCGCATCATAATTCTTCCATGCAGCCCTACACGGGTCAAATGGGAGGAGGATATTATGGCTAAGGCCATGGTATTTACAGTAATTAGCCTTATATGAACTAGAACTATCAGGGAGTGTGGCATAGACCGGCTCAACCTAGGCTCCCTTTCCTCACAACGTTGAACTTACTTGAATTATCGAGACTTATGAACGATTCGGTATCTCATGACTCGGCTTGGCCAGTTGTCCCTACCAAGCTTTTCTTAGACATTCCCAAGTTCGAGGGAAAAGAAGGAGAAGATCCTAGTGAACATGTCACTATTTTTCACCTTTGGTGCTTTTCCAATTCCTAACATGGCGACTCAATTCGTTTAAGGCTATTTCAATGCACCCTCATCGATCCTGTAGTGAAATGGTATATAGAGTTACCAAGGGGGGCATTTCTTTTGTTCGATGATCTTTCCATGAATTTCCTCAATCACTTTCAGCTACCCGTGTGTTACGACGTTGGTACAAAAATCTTGTCGACATTTCAACAAGACAAAGCCACACATATCTCGGATCATATCCAAGAGTGGCGTAGATGGAAGAGGTTGATTAAAGCCTTCATATCACCAGAATTTCTCCTTGAGTGGTTCCTCAAATCATTGTTACCTTACATCGCAAAGGATGTTTACCACATCCGGAGTCCAAAATGAGGAACAAGCAACCTTTAGGGCACATGAGTTGGATTTGATCTATGCTCAATCCAGACTTTTGTATGAGATCATACTTAACGCTCCGCGTTCTAGTTTCGATTCCAAGATCAAGCTTGGACCACATGCTGATGGCATTGTGGGTTGTACAAGTGCCAAACCTGCGGATTCGGTTGTGAAACAAGTGAGCCAATTGTCTATTAATCAATTCGCTTCGAGACAAACCACAGCTTCATCTCAACCCACCCAAATGGTGAGTGTACTTTCCATGCAATTGTCATACCAAAGGGAAACCAACAGCCCAGAAAGAATAAGAAAAAGGGTAAAAATAATCGTAAGGGTGGGAATAAGAATGAAAATGCTAATTTTAATGACAAGAACACCCGCAATGCTGGGGGGGACAAACAGTCTAAACGTAAGGTTAAGTTTCCTTGCAAATTGTGTAAGGAGGACCACCTCACTCACTTGTGCCCTCATATGGAAGATGCCTCGAGATTTATAGCACAGGGCCCAGCTATGCTAACTAATCCTTTACCCCATAATCAAAATATGCATTAGAGGAAATTTCAACTCAAAATGGGCCTTTTAAATTTTATTCAAATTCCATGTCATCATGTGTTAGCTAATGAAATTGCTTCAAATTTGAAATACCGTATAGGTCTTAAACACTTTTTTAATATAAATTTGGGGATAGGTATCATAAAAAAAACTACTTTTTTTGTTTGTATTTTTGACATATCTCCTTGTGTTTTTACTCAAATTTCGATCAGGAGAGCTCGTTGGATGTGGAATTAAATTCTGCATCCAACGAGTACACACTCGGCATACTTTTGACGGACCCAGCTACCACAAAAACAAGAAATACCTGAAAAAATAGAATGATGATGTCATCATCATTTCATTTTTCAGGTATTTCTTGTTTTTGGGGTAGCGGGGTCCATCAAAAGTATGTCGAGTGGGTACTCGTTGGATGCAGAATTTAATTCTGCATCCAACGAGCTCTCCCGATCGAAATTTGAGTAAAAACACAGGGAGATATGTCAAAAATACAAACAAAAACGTAGTTTTTTTCTTTTCTTCCTCCAAAATAAAAAAAATTATTATTTTATTATTTTAACTATTATTTTATTAGTTCATTTTAGGAGGCCCATTTTGAGTTGAAATTTCCTCTAATGAATTCGAGGGCCAATGATCCTCATTGTGCATCGGGAGGAGATCAAAATCTGTCAAAAGCCAATACTAGTCATGGCTGCATCAACATGGTACATGCTACTAAGGTTGTGACTCGTGCAAAAGATTATGGTTCGTCACAACCGAACCTTGGAAAAGAACCCTCTCCACCCGAGAGCCCTTTGCGTATTGGAAACCCTATGGATAAACCTGAAATTGCACCTCGAATTCCTAAGGGAGTCCTAAAGTGTTCGGGGCACAATCCTAATGCCCGAGCTGCACATAACTATTCTGTTGTCGAGGATTTGGGCCAAACTCCTTGTGCGATGTCCACACTTGAAAAACTTCAGAGTTGTCCTCCACAAAGGAAAGCCTTGCTTTCTGCTCTTGGGATTAATGATGATAACTCTTCTTCCATCATCAAATTTGAAACCATGGGACTACAACCTCGCTTGCCTTACTAAGTGTCTCTTTTGATTCATGCAGAGTGTCTTAATATGACCGTCAAACACATTGTGATTGACGAAGGCGCTGCTGCTTCCATGATGTCTTTGTCGTGCTGGAAGGGTTTGGGTTCTCCCGAGTTGTTTAAATCTACTACCATGTTGACTGCCTTTGATGGTAGATTGTTTCGGCTGCATGGGATTATTCCTTCTCTTAAGGTCCAATTACGAGGGAAGACCATCAGAATTGAGGTCGAGGTGGTTGATGCACCCCTTGACTACAATCTTTTACTGGGCCAGAATTGGATGTATGGTATGCAAGCCATAGCCTCTTCTCTATTTCGAGTAGTATGCTTTCCATTTAATGGGAAGATTGTTACGATTGATCAGACATCATTCTGTAATTTGAGTGTTAGTGCATCATTGGGAGCTTCTATCCCAATTATCGATCATTCTCAGCCGATAACTAGGAGTGTGGGTGTGGGTATGTATCCATCTCTTATGGGGACCTTTAGTTTTCCTGCGCCCATTCTTATGATCGGATCTAGTTTCGATGGGGCTTTGTCTTCGTTGAATTCAATGTCTTTTCGCACTACCCATATGGAAGATCCTTGGATTCTTCCTTCACCGAGTACTTCTAATGGACCTGTCGAAATGGATGTGCCGTTTCCTGCATCATTGATAGCATATCAAGCGAATCTTGATTGTGTTGTAGAGCCTAGTCCTTCCTCTTCATGGACGGAGGAGGAGGATCCATATGTGCTGCCTGCATGGGTAGTTGATTCCTCTCATGCACATGATTTCCTTGATGATGTTTTTCCATCATATGAATCCATTATTGAGGCCATGTCTGGGGTTGAGCCACCTTGGGAAGAGTTACACCATAGATCCTATTTTCTTCCCGAGCTTAACCGTATGGAGTGTGAGGACTTTAGGGAGATTCTTAGCGAGAAGATTGGTAGTCCCGTGGTTCCATTGAGATCTCCTGGTTAGATGGCTGATGGGAACATGGCAAATTTATCACCTACTATTCCTATCAATATTTCTTGTGATCTTGGCAAAGTTGAGAACGTCTACATTGGGGCGGATTGTTCCCCTGATGAAATCAAGGAGTATACCGAGCTGTTTAAAGAGTTTCGTGACATATTTGCTTGGTCATTCAAGGAAATGCCAGGTATAAAACCTCATATTGTCGAACATGAAATTAAGACCTATCCGTATGCGAAGCCCGTTCGACAACTTTTGCATGCGGTGAGTCCTAGAAAAGCACCTGCCATTAACGTTGAGATAGAGAAACTGTTAAAATCTGGTTTTATCTATCCTGTTCCCTTGACGAAGTAGGTTTCAAATCCTGTTTTGGTTGAGAAGAAGTAGGGAGTGATCCATATATGCACTGATTTCCATGATTTAAATCGTGCTTGTCTTAAGGATAATTTTCCCACACCATTTATTGATCATATTTTAGATGAGTGTGCAGTAAGCGAGGTATTCTCCTTCATGGATGGTTTTTCTGGATATAATCAGATTCAGATCAAACTTGAGGATCAACATAAAACTACATTTATTTGTCCTTGGGGTACGTTTGCATATCAGAAGATTCCTTTCGGTCTTAAAAACACCGGAGCCACATTTTAGTGGGATATGACCTTAATCTTTCATGATCTCAAAATGATTATCAAAGTGTATTTGGATGATCTTGTTGCTCATTCTCGTATGAGAGTGCGTCATCCATACCATTTGAGAATAGTATTCGAAAGATGCCGCCATTACCATGTTAGGTTAAATACTCATAAGTGCATCTTTTGCGTGACGGTTGGTTGCTTGCTAGGGTTCATTGTATCCAAGGAGGGTATAAGAGTCGATCCCTTAAAGGTTTAGGAAATACTTCAATTGTCTCCCCCGCGCAATATTAGACATATTTAGTGTTTGTAAGGCATGGAAAATTTCTTGTGGAGATTCGTGGTTAATTTTGCTGGGATGAGCGAGCCCAGGAGTCCTTTGATGCTCTTAGGTGAGCCTTAGCATTGGCCCCCGTGCTTAGTCCACCTGACTATAGCCGTGATTTTTTTTATTTATGTCACTGTGTCCATGGAGACGGTTGGTATGGTTTTGGTTCAGGAGGATGAGGATCTCCATGAGCATGTCAAATATTATTTCAGCCGAAACCTTATTGTTGCGGAAATTTGTTATTCTCATGTGGAGAAACTTGCCTTGGCCACCGTTCATGTGGTTCAGAGATTGAGACATTACATTCTCCTTCACCAGACCTTGGTGGTAGCTCATGTCAATCCATTTCAGTTCATCCTCACTAGAAGGATGATCAGGGGAAAATATAATAAGTGGATTGTTATTTTGCAAGAATTCTATCTCGAATTCATTTCGGTGAAATCGAAGAAATCGTTAATTTTTGCGAAGCTCATTTCTGATTTTCCAAGTGTGGAGGAGGAGGAGGTTTATGAGGATACGTTTGTCGACGAGCATATTTTCCTTATCTCAACTCTAGACCCATGGTATGAGGATATCATTATATATTTGCAAATGTTGACGGTCCCTACTCACCTTTCATGGGATGAGCGATGACGATTACATCATGTATTTAAGAACTACCTTATAGTGGATAACACTTTGTACCGCCATGGGGTAGATTCCATTTTACGTCGTTGTTTAACCCATGATGAGGATGAGGTTGTGTTGAATGATTTCCACAGAGGGGCGTGCGGTGGTCATTTATTTGGGCTTGCTACTACCCAAAAAATCTTGAGAGCGGTATATTTTTGGCCGTCGATCTTCAAAGATTGTGTCAATGTGGTCAAGAAGTGTCACCCTTGCTAGTTGTTTTCGTGCAATATGCGCTCACATCCTGCCCTGTTACATCCAATTATCATCAGTGGTCCCTTCACCAAGTGGGGGCTTAAATTCATGGATTGTAACCTAGCTTCGGCTGGGGGGCATCATCACATTATAGTGGCTGTCGATTATTTCACGAAATGGGTTGAGGCTATGCCCACGATTAAATCTGATGGTGAGACAGCTGTGCATTTCATTTTCAACCAAATTATTACTCAGTTTGGCATTACAAAAGAGCTGGTCACTGACCATGGTAGGCACTTTCAGAATAGAATGATGGAAGAGTTGGATTCGAAGTTAGGGTATAAGCACGATCACTCCTCTTCGTATTACCCTCAGGTAAATGGACAGGTTGAAGTAGTGAATAAATCACTTAAGTCCATTCTCCAACGAACCATCGTGCAAAGAAAGACAAATTGGAATATCATGTTATATCTTGCATTGTGGGCCTATAAGACCACGGTTAAGACCGCCACTGGTTTCTCTCCATATCAGCTCATACATGGGGTGGAGTCTGTCTTATCGGTTGAATGCGAAATCCCTTCGTTGAAGCTAGCTATAGATCTTTTACCAGACACTTCCGCATTGGAGGAACATTTAGTCCACTTAGAGTAGCGCCAGGATGCCTTAGTGGCTCTAGAAGTAAATAAGCGTCACGCTAAGGTCCTGTTGCCTCCTTTCACACACCCGGGTCACGTGGGAGAAATCTTCAAGCCACTTGGTGTGTCCTTGGGGGAAAGTCTCGAGTCAAGGCTATCACCTTGTTCTTGACTCCTCCATTTAGGCTCAACTCCTAATGAAGCCAAGGGGGGTAGACCCTATTAAGTTACTAAGGCTAATTACTTAGTATGGTGATGTTAAACTGAATGAATTACTTAGGAGTTTGAAATTTAACCAAAAACAACCATAGATGACAAGATACAAAATGAGCGCACGAAAGCATAATGCTGAGACACAATATATATATATAGCAAGAAAATAACTGGTGCCTTAAAATGGAGTCAAAATAAAATCGATGTACTTGCATGTGCTTGGAGTGAATGTTTTGCAATTGCCTCTTGGTACGTTTTAAGTTAATGTGAAATATGAGTTGATTAAAATTAGGCGAAGGGGTGGAATCCAGATATACCCGAGAGTACTTGGAGTATGTCCAAAACTAAACCTTCATGGCTACCCGCAAGGAATATGTGGGCTGAATGGAGTCTTTGGGGCTATTGTTCATAACGCACCCGTTAGGGTGTGACAGAGATCGACACCCCGAGGTCACTTTTCAGAAGTTCCCGCTTCCTTTAGGTATTTTTCCACCATAATGGTTTGATATAGGTGTTGGATTTTCACCTGATGGTTTGTCAATTTAGGAAAGTGAATCCTAATTATACTAGTCACTCAAATGCTTTTGATACAACTTGATTGATCGGACGAACTGCAACCAAGTGCAAAGCGGACAAACAAGATCTAGATTATGGGCTTTGAGAAGATAGATCTATGTTAAATTTACTTTAAGATGATAGATCTAAACAATATCAAAGCTATGAATAAAGTGACTGGGTAAAAGAATTGGTTTTGAAGGAGGAAGAGGAGGAGGGAAATGCTAGTAGCCTTGAAGATCCACCATGGAGCTTTCAGGTGGAATGTCGAGGGACTCTATCTTAAAAAATGGGCTCTATCTTAAAAAATACTATGCATGATCTTCAGCTAGGGCTGATTATTGTTTATTATTGTACAATTTTTTGCATAGTTAGGTTTTCTTATGGTGATCGGGTTTGTTGATTAACTTTGTTTCTTATGGCCGATGTCGATGGAGTCTTCTGCTTACATGGGATTCACTGATGGTTCTAGCCGCCACACTCAAAACTCAGCTTCTGCTGCTTGGGTGATTTATACTCCTACGGGACAGGTATTGTCTTCAGGAGGTGTATGTTTACAACCTTCTTCAAACAATCTTGCTGAATATAGTGCCGCTATCGAGTTAATGGGGGATGCCATGTCACATGGTGTTCTCTCTCTTGAGGTACATCTTGATTCACAGTTAGTGGTTTCACAACTTAATGGCTTGTATCGTATTAGGGATCTGGCATTATTATGAAGATTCTTACATGTGAGATTGCTAGAATGACAATTTGAGAACATAACAGACATACATGTTTCAAGAATTTTTAATCAAGTTGCTGACTCATATGCTAACTATGTGTTAGATTGGCATTTGTTTCATAGACCATAAGCATATCACAAGCATAAATTTTTATACACATGTAAATAAATAAAATCGATCATCATAAAAGTTTTTCATTAAACATCCAAAATGTGACGTCGTAATACATAAGTGTCATAATACAAAAATGGGGCTTCCGAGCCACCAAAATATAATACACGGTAGTACAAAAATGAAACACTCTTAGGTCACTAAGCCTGTGGAGGAGGAGGGGGTTTCTGATTGTGGTAGCACACCATGGCTCTAGCTAGTCGTCGAAATAATTGAACCCATGCCCATGGTACACCAACCACCTGGCGTTGCATGGCCTCAGGCAAGTCCTCAACTTGCGCCATGGGTACCCTGTGTGCCAAGCATACAAAGTTTGTGTGGATGCTTTGGAGCATCACCTCTGCATCCACAACCATGATGTCATATCCTCTTCCCCTCCATCTATGATGAAGGAAACCGTCAGGTAGTGGTGGTCCAACATCTTCATACACATGACAGATTGTCACTATGTGTCGTCACACCAAAACATGTCTTTTGAGTCAATATATCAAAAAACACAATTTTTTTTTTAATAATTCAAAAAACTTAAAAAGAGGGTTTGGGATTCGTTACCTATGTTTCCATATTCCACTCCTAGTGGTAGGGGCATGTCTGTATTTCCCCAAAAATTTATCCCTGCATAGGGATAGTCATCGATGGCAATGATCTCCCACCACCACCATGGAAAGAAGTTCGCTGGGTAGGGGTTAGCCACCCTACCTCCACCCAATCTACGCATAACATTTGCCCAATGTCATTGGGCCAGATCTTGAACTCCGTGTGGAGGAATGTTCACTCTAGGGCTTAGCCCCGGTACACGCTCAAAGAAGAACGTGCTCAGTATGCTGCCAAAACTGAATTTTCTCACCCTGCCCATCTTGCAGTCACTGAGCTGCTGCTTCATGTTACTCAATAGCGTAGTGCTCTAGTCATACACTGTGGGTCTCATACACTCCACTGCATAGAACATCAATGGCCACAAGGCCTATTGGAGTGAAGCTAGACCAGCTATCCTGCCGAGTGCCAATAGTATGGCCTTCAGTCCTAGTACCTAGATCGAGTTTGTTAGGATTTGACTTCCAACCTTTTTCATGTCAAAAAAGAAGTATAATGCAATGTACTCATCCATAGTAAGGCCACCTCTAGGCTCGCGAGAGCGTAGGTTCATCACCTCTCCCCGTCGGGATAATCCAGTAATAAAATATATGTCCTCAATATCTATAGTGAGAGACATCCCATCGATGTGAAAAGACTCTGATTCTGGATCCCAGTAATCTACTAGCATCTGCAGGAGTCTTGGTTTGGCCCTCAGGCTACCAAGACACCAAAACTTATACAAACCACATGCACGTAGAGCTTGTTGGGCCTTTAAGTCACCTTGAACAACCTATTCTACATCTGCATGTTCCCTCTCCCTCCATTCTAGAACCATCCTGCATATAAAAAATGATTTTTGGTCATCATTTACCATAAAAATCCTTATGCATGGCCGCATACGCTACTGTTTGCAAAACAGTCGCGTATGTACGTGGTTTTGGGAGGTTTCATGCGTATGGCGAACCCTTTACGCGAAAAAAACCCCGATATCTGCATGGGCCAAAACACCTATTTAAGATTGGACTAAAAATTAAAATTGACCATGGAAATTGAAAAAAATTGCATGAAATGGGAAGAGGAGGACATGAGGAGTTACCTGGAATAAACGGTGTCGAATTTTGCCAGACGAAGCTCTCAGAATTCGCGTTAGAAGTTTTGAGCTCAAATGGGTAAAAATTTCAAATGATACAGAATTTTTGAATTTTTTACTATTTATAATTTTTTTTTGAAAATTTTGAAATTTTTTACCCACTTTCTATAGTTTTGGACCATGTCTGACCGTTTTGGACTAATTTGGTGATGTAGAAGTCCATTTTGAGCACCATTTTGACCATGGTTTTGACCCTTTCATGTCGATTTTAGGTATTATGTCTAAATTGGCATATAGGTTAGGTTTCACATCTGTTTGCACTTTGCATGAGCTTATGACCATTTCATTATAACATTAAGTACGAACCCATTCTATCTTGTCACAGAACCTCCTTGTTGCTTTTATAAGTGACATGATGTGAATGGTAGAGCTTGACCATACATGGGTGCCCTAGTTAGTTCTCGTTTTACATTTGGCGCCCATGCCGACATTTTTCCTTTAGGGTGTGGGAGTCCTTTGTATAGTATCGCCATGACTTTGCGTAAGAGCTGCATACTCCTCTTGATCTTTTTTCTAGCCTTTTTCCCTAGGACTCCCTTATGTCAAGTTGTAATTGCATTATCATGAGTTTTTCTTGCCTTATTGAGCCTTATGCCGACTTCCCTGACTTTGATTATTAGCTATATATCCCGAGCTTGTCTCATGTCTAGCCACACAGAGCCATTTTACATATCCTTTGCAACTTGATTCCCCATTTTTTACCGGGAGGGGACTTTCCCCCGAGTGTCATTATCCTACACATGTGTCCTTGCATTGAGCATAGGTGTGTTCCACTGCTTGGAACTAGTTTGTTTGCCCCTTGACACTCATCTCCTCCTATTCTGTAACTATAAAGCACTTTTATTCTTTTTCAATATTTTCAAAATATTTGAAAAAGTCCCCAAAAAAACCAAAAAACCAAAAATCCAGACAGGAAAAGATGTTATCTTTGGTAGCAGTCGAGTCGTGTCACCTTTGAATAGAGCACTGTATATCACATCCATTAATTGGGTTAATAGTTTGAATTTAGGAGTTGTACTTGTTTCTATGAGTTTATCTCCACCAACTGGTTAAGCTTCCAATCCCTATGGAGCCTCTGTTGATGCCTCATGTGTCGCAGAGATGTCCCAGTTTTGTATATTGAGTCTATGCTACCTACATTCAGTCACCATTTGCCTATATTCTCTTGTTCGAAGGAAGTTGAAACCTGAGTTGACCATTCCTCAGTTCTCTTGACTTTGCATGTCGTCCATTCCCAGTACTGTTACTGGCTTGTGCACATTAAGATCGAGTCCTTCCACATTATACAGCTTTGCTAAGTACCTTGTGTTGGATGATGAGGGATGCCTTAATTCCCTCCTTCCAGCGGATGTCATCCCATCGACTTCAGATCATTTATTATGGGATAGGAATCTAGAGTCATTTTGAGTGCCTTGAGACTTGCAATCATCAGTGGCAGGTTCTCTCGCCATCAACAGTTTTGGGAATACATCAATGTCCCCTGATCAATGGATTCTATCAAGTGTTTGAACTCAACACATTTATTTACATTTGTTAGTTTGCACTCTAGTACCTTGATTCCCATTTTCATTATCGGTGGGTGATCTCGTGTCTGTTAACGGTATACATCAATGACTGGTAATTAGACGATGGACTACTATGTTTGACCTAGACACCTCTATTCACATAGTAGGACATGTACTCGTAGTGGATTGTGTAGAAGACCTTCCAGACTAGTGGCATTTCATATATGCTACCTCCTTGATCGTGCCAATGTTCATGATATTTCAGCTCTCGTGACTTGATTCCAGTGTATGTCAGATATCTTCAGCCATTATGGAGATCTTGATCCATTGTATATCTTCAACTTTCATGGAGATCATGATCATTTGTATATATTCATCATGGATATTCTAATCTATCTATATTGTACGTGGCGATGAACACACGTGTCATATTTTGTATCATGCTTATTCATGGCCATTGTACTCTTATGTATCCGAGACTACTATATGTACTTGCAGTTATGTGAAAGTTTGATTATTGCATTATACTATTGGATGGCTGGTTCTTTCACCTAATTCTTAATCACTCCACTTCTGGGATGGACTTGTAATGTATTTCGACCATTGTATCACCCCTCTGACCTCACACATTAGGGGGCATATGTTACAGCTGATTTTACCACATGGTGGATCACACATTTATGGCCTTCCCTATCCCTCTGTAGACTCTTTGGACCCCATGGACCATTTTGTACCTTTGATGTTTCCAAGATCATCCCTATAAACATGCATTATTTTCCATACATGACTTTTAAACCTATTCTCGCGTATATACGTGGATATGACCCTCAAACCCGTGTACATCGGGATGTGTGCAAAAGGCCAAATAGTTTTGGAGTTTTCCTTGATGTGGATTCGAGTCACTTGTCTCTTGGCCTTCCATATGCCTTGAGATCACTTGGATTTGACCTTCCATTACCCCATTGAAGCACTATATAAGGAACCCTATGGATATATTGAAGGAGAGGAATTGAAGAGCAAGAAAAATATAGTCCATTGTTGCCGGAACTTATACTTGAGTCTGCATCCCTTTGTCCCTTGGAGCACTTTGTGTTCTTTCCAAGCTTGTCTTTGCTTGTGAGCTTGCTATCGAGAGATGGAGGATTGAAGTGGTGGAGGCCCAGCCGGAGGACTCAGTTTCTCCAGTTCGTAGACATGCCGACAGAGGTTGTCACTATTGTAATCTCTGATTTATATTAATAGAAATACCTTTTCCTATCCAATAATGTGTATTTAAATGAATATTGAATCAATGGATGCTTTTCAATGCTTATATGTTATTTATTATATATGCTAGAGTAGGTCTAACACCATTATATGGCATGCTTGTCTTGTTTGCTGAATGTTGAGAGAGCAAATTGCTAATACAAGTGAGAGTGAAAAATCTCAATGGGGATCTACATCAACCATCCGAAATAAGGTATGTTTCGAGATCCTTAGTGTTAGATGTTTTGTTTCTCTTTCATATGGGAAATTATTGATTTCTACGGTTACTCTGTCTATTGTGGTACCCCAAGCCATAGGAAGTTTTCTCCGTAATAGATGGAACGAAGCAAATAGTAAACATGTTTTGTGAAAAGTATGGCATGAACCTATCAATTCAAGAGCCTCACTCACACAATTCTTGATCTTTCTCCCAATAATTACATCAAAAACATCGATTTCCTAAATTTCACCATATTGCCATAGATTTTATTGAGTAAGGCCAACTGAGAAAGGATTGACAAAAGAAACATTAACAGGGTTTCGTAAGTTTGGTTTTTTTAGATGTTTATGTCATGGTTATCATGTTCAACCCCACTTTTTCGCATCTTTGGTCCCTCCTTTTGTCTAGGATTTCTCTAACCAACAAGAGTTGAAGCGCTACATACAAGTACAAGTACCAAAGTACGATGTCCCTAACCTTTTTAGAATTCATATGTATTTGTTTATGCTACTATCAGACAAATTTGTGATACGACCTGGTCTAGGAATTGTGTTGCAACAAGTTAAGGGAAGCAAAGGTTGAGTAGGATTTGTGTTGGCGGTACTCAATAATTTGGAAATTCAAGTGCCTGATGAAGAACTGAATATTTATGTGTCTAATTCTTAGTAATATAGTTCTTATTTGGGATTATATGTAGAGAAAAATATAGAAGGGTGTCCAATATGTAAGGTAAGAAAATAAATCACATGTTGTTTGTATATTGAGTGATTTTTGTTATTGTTGTATGGGTAGAATTAGAAAGAGGTATTTGTATCAAAGGCTTATGAGTTGGGGTCTTTATCAATTTCTGCTTAAAATTTGTGTGTGAGAACATAAAATTGAAAAAGTATAGAGATTTACCTTTACTATGTACCTAGGCGGTGTGGCTGGAAAAGAATGGTGAACTATTTGATGGTAAGTTTAATGTCTCATGGTAGACTATGGCCCTCCTCACTCATGATCAAACCTCCCTAAAGAATGCTATATATCTTGTACTGTCCATCATGACATGACTCCCTAGTAGGTGTCAGTACTAATAAAATTGAGAAAAAAAGTTTAACATCTCACAATTGATAGCAACATAAGGCCTAAGCATCATAGAAAGCTTTAAACAAAAGTCATTAGTGAAAGGAAAGAAAGTGGTGGTCCCATAAATTATTGAAAAATTTGTGCCATGGGATTATCTCGATGGGACAACCCAAGGGGAGCCTTTTGTTGAAGGCAGAGGTGGTATCCTAAACTTCTTAAACTTGCATTTTATAAAGTTAATGGAACAGATTGGGAGGGTACCAACAACAAAGCAAAATTGCTAGCTCTAAAATTGATATTTACTTAGGTTGTCGAAAAAAGAGCTCAGAAGATTCATTTGATGAGTGAATCTATGCTTATTATTAATATGATGAAGGGATGGGTACATGTGCAATATATTCTTCTCAATACAATCTACATTGAAGTTGTGTTACTAAAGCAAGGATTCTCACACATCTATTAAGAAATGTTTTTTTTCCAGCAATATAAGACAAATTAAAAGTTGTACCGTAATTACATTAAAAAATAGAGATCCAAGGCTATATCATCACAACCACAATGAGCTTTCTATATCCCAATTCTCACTTCCATTTTCAATTTTCATAACCTAGAATTTTAGAAAAATATTTCATGTGCCTGACTAAAGGTAGAGGGCCATTCTCAAACTTGGTGGAAAGTCACACTGAGACGCTTAGGTTGGAGGGATTGCCCAGTAACTAAGTGGGAGTTGTTTAAAACCCTCATTAATTCCTAGTTCTACCCTATTTGGTACAAAGAGGACTAATGGACCTATTGGCATGAGTTCCAATAGAAGCAAGGGGAGAGTGTGCAACAGTACACTGCCTAGTTCAAAAAAATGGCCATTATGTTGGATATATATACCAAGAAATGAGAGGTACCCATCAAATATTTGGGGTGTCTAAATAGACATTTATGGAGGCAAGTGACGCTCTTTAAACCCATGACAATTAATGAGGCATGTGTGCAAGCACAATATATGGAGAATATGGGTATGAATAAATTAGGAAAACCAAGTGGTTCCAAAAAGAAAGGCAACCAAGATGCTTCCCAGGTATTGGGTTGAGTTGTTGACTCCTTGATAGAATAAGTTGAGTTGTTACATGTAGGTTCCCCAATGGACAGGGTTGAGTTGGTGCATATTGACTCCTTGATGGACTGGGTTGAGTTGTTGACACTTCTCGATGGACGAATACTGTGTTGGAAGAACTTGCTTATGATATAGAGATGTTAAAGACAATTTTGATTTACAAATGATATCCATATGCAGTGTTCTAGTATGATGATTATTCCCTCGCTAAGAGGGATTTTTGATGTAGTAGTTGTGTGAGGCATCCTCACCAAGTCGGCATTAGAAAATATATTAATAATAAACAATGAATGATTATGCATAAAAGACAAGTCAGACCAGATTAAGTGTGCAAGTTGGCCTTGGTTAAAGTGAACAAGCAAACATAAAGTCAACTATAGATAACAAGGTGCATCACTCATTTTCACCCAACCAAGCTCACTCCACTCAAGGAAGAACTTCACTACCTATTAGAAGAAGTATTTTCTGGGGTTCCCAATCTTTGGAGTAGTTTCTCCTTTGTTCTTGGGATTTATCGATCTTCTGCTATATGTGATTACTATGTATTTGGATGTATGTTGTACTTTGAACTAATATCTCTATCACAAGGTTGTTTCATTTTATCCCTTGTGGTTTCCTAGGTCAAAATATTGTGTCTATTATTTATATGCTTGGACGTTGTTCTTTTAGTGAT
>LPNX010074965.1:103627-181244 GCA_001517045.1 Pseudotsuga menziesii | reverse complement strand
CGTTTAGCAAAACTGTCACAATCCAAAATTGCCCCCAAAAGGGTATTTTTTGTAGTGTCTTATACCTTTTCCTAGGGCCAACAATAGTCTATATGGATTTAAATGTTCCAACCACACCCCACCCCCCCCTTAAGTCTAACTTGTGGTGGTGAGTAATGAATCCAATTTATTGAGGTCTCAGGAAACATGGGCCTTTGGTCACCCTTTACATTATTAATCCATATGAACCTGTGAAAAAGGAAAAAAATCATGGGAACAAAACCCTCCCTCAAAAAATGGACATGAAAGGATACAAATTATAATATCTAGAACTTGATGAAGATGTCTAGAGGTCTTCTCCTCTTTGGAAGAAAAGAAATCTGCTCAATTAGCTCAGGAACATATGCATCTGAATGATGAAAAATGTAGTCATGTAGAACAAATCCAAAACATTGATGTAAGAGTAGAAGTGGCTGCTCATTAGACTTGAAAATCATACTGATATCAGGTCCAAATGAGACTTGTGATGCTTGAGAAAGCAACTTCAAACCATGGAAGTGAAATCAAGTCCAAGCAAATTTAAATTGTCTTGAAACATTGAACCATAAAAGGTTGTATTTGATCCAAGAGTGATCAACAAAGGTTCCAAAATATATTGGGACATGAATTATGATATGAAATTAGATCCAAAATAGGTGCTATCGGGTCCAAATGTGAGGAGCAAGAGTTCACAGTGTGCCAACACTTTGGTAGTGTCTCCATCTTCACTAGAACTGTGAAGCAATGCGCTAGTCAAGATATAGGAATAGGTAGAAGGAATCAGATCAGAATTAGTGAGTGCATTTGCATATCTCTAACACTTTGATGCATCCTTCAAATAATCCAAAAGATTAATAGGTTGTGTGCCATTTTCAGGAGAAGTATGCACAAAATCTTTGGAAACTAGCAATTCACCTTCAAAATCAGTATTTGAAGATAGATTGGAGAACAATTGATGAAAGAATATTTCTTCTCCAACAATGGGGGTTTGAATTTAGTCTTATGGATTATCTATATGTGAATATGAGACATTTGAATTTTCATGAACTTCTATAGAAACAGGACAAGAAGTATCTTCAAGGAGACTTTCACCAATTCAAACTTGAGCTGAAATTTCCACCCTATGTTCTTCTTCATCTTGCATAACTTCAGAAGAGAGTGTTGAGGCCAGGACATCAGGAGGGAGAACATGAGAGGAGGTGTCATATTCACTCTCCATATTTATGATATAAACCTCATTGTGCTTTCCAAAGGAAATATCTAAATTGGTCCAAATATCTTTTGGGTATTCAACATAATTGATAAGTTAGCGCATGCTTAGAGATATAGCCAAACAAATTTCTCCAAAATATCTGTCACAATCATTCAGTGAGTCATTTTCTTCTTCATAAGAATCTTCATCAGCTCAAATTGAAACCTCATAGAGACATTATCTCTTTAGAGATGCAACCAACTTCAATTTCCACTCTATATAGTACGTGAATGAAGTGATAAGAGGAATTGTTGTCTTCGAATCCATTGTAGAAGTTGTAGTACTTGCAAAACAAACACTTTGAAAAACTTCTATTGGAATCATAGTAGAATAATCCTCTTTGAACCACCATGGTTCTTATACCATGTAAAATTATGAATTATAGGAGATCATCAAGATGAATAATACCTTACAGTGAAATAATTAGGAAGAATGATGAATTACATTGTTAAAATTGGTAAAAATGCATTCTAAAATTAAACATGGAAGAAAAACCAAATTGGCAGCAGTAATTGGTAACATTATTCATTAATATTTGTATGAAAAATAATTAGTACAAAGGAGGAAATTCAAATGAAACTGAAGTGATTCGAATACCTGCCTGTAGACATGACTAGAATAGGAAAAATCAACACCGTAGACATCAATAGTGCAACTTTGGACAAATGAATCAATCAACAATTATTTGACTGACCTTGGTAGGTAAGCATGGGTGACTTTATCATTAAATCATACAAAAGAGGTGCATTAACTAATTGCAAGTGAAATGAAGGTGGTCATTGGATCCTAACTACACTAGGTTGGGGTGATCTAAAGGTGGAACTTTCAGAACTCAGAGTGGGATCCTAAAATATAGGTATTGGTCTCTAGAGATCCTAAACTCATGCATGAGGGTGCATCAAGTGGCTAGTCACTACAACAAAAAAGGTCATTGATGATGGTAAAAAATTTCACCATAAGCTTATTGGTGAGGGTAAAAAGAGTGTTTGGCATTGTGGGAATTGCTTCACAGTGAGATCTAGGAGCTAGAGCAATATTCACAATCTAATTTATTGACAAAATATGCAAGAGACCAACAAAAGAGAATGAAATAACTCATATGAATGATGCCAATAACTCATATTTCTATTAGTATACATATTGTAGATGTGTATGGTACATATTTATAATACATTGGGGAAAATTCATGATCCCTTGGAGGCCATTTGAATGCATACAAGTGTTAGGCTAGGATTTGACCCCTGACCCCCCCTAGGTGACCAATAGGCTCCCAAACCTAACTAAATAGTCACAAATGCAAGTGTGCACATGTATGGAGGCATGATGAATCATAAATGCAGGCATGCTAGGAATGGGTGACCACATGTGTGAGTGGGAGAGTCTCTAGGAGCCAATAAATGCCCAAGAAGACCACAAAACAACCACATTCACACACTAGAGCCCCTAGTCAAAGCAATAAGTGGTATGTAATCAATGCAGGTTCCTGGGATGTTAGGATGATCAAACTAGAGTTCCTCAACTTCCAGGATGATCAAAGTGGAGCGCCTCAACTGTGGGTTAATGAGCTAGAAACACCTATTTGAGCAATATTGATTAGTGTAACCTAAGTAGGATCATATAACATAAGTACAAGACAAATAAAAATGCATCCTAGGTGTAATACCATGGTACTAAGGTATATTAATTCTCTAACACACCCCTTAAGAATAAATTAGTACAACTTATACCAAATGTTTTATTAAGGCCTTGGAAACTAAGGCACAAGTCACCTTTTACAACAAAATTGTTTTAGTCTATGTAATCGAGGTAAGGAGGAAAACCTCATGGGAAAAAACCTCCCCTCAAAAATGGACATGACAGAGATGATAAAAAAAATTCTTCAACATGTCCTATTCTTCAATTGAATGAGCTGAAAGAACAAATTCTTGTTGATGGACTTGGTGAAGATGCTGTGGATGCCAAGATCATTCAACGATGCATCAAAGTGCTGTAGACAAAGATCATGTGGAGAGTCCCTTTGTTGGTCATAATTTGATGACGGAGTGTTGGGCCGAATTAATGTCATTTTAATTCCGTTGTAGTAATTGCCTAGCCATTTAATTTGTCAATCCGAGGTTCGTAGTATTACGAAGAAGCACCTGCAAAGTATATGTAAGATTGAAGTGAAATTAAGCTAATCTAACCACCCGTGAAACTAAGACTAATCTAATCTAACCTCCCTTAAATTGAAACAAGCAATCACTAATCTAATGCTGGAAGATGAAACACACGGCTGAAAGTAAATTGCATAAAAGAAAGACAACATATGAAGAGCAACAAGAAAACCCATGTGAGCTCACATTAACAATAAAGCAGTCTTAAATTACATCACAAGAATCAATCATAAATCATGAAAGCATCAAACCAAGATTATGAACAAAATCTAAGAATTCCCTTCTCCATATTACAAAGTCAAGACTAACTTCTACAATCTACTATTCTCTAAGATAATCTAAGATCTAAAATATTCTAAGATAATATCCCCCCCCAAATGAAGAGAGAGCACTCCCTTTTATACATGAACTTCTTTGAGAAGAAGATAACCATCTCATAATGAGAGATCCATTATTCGCTCAACCACTCAACTACTTTCCTATTATTACAAGATATGATGCCTTCAAATCCTCCACATATCTTTCACAAATTCTCCACATGTCTCTCAACCAAATCTCCATGATCTTCTCCTTAGAATATTCTTTGCATAACTATCTCCTTGAAATGATGGAGGAGATATACGTGAAGTCTTTTCTTTGAATTAATCCTTCACATATTCCTACACATTACAAAGCTCATCCATACTTTGAGATATTAGTGAAAAACATGTTAATTTTCTAATATTTAATCATAAATTCAGTTAAAATACTAAAAATAAATAAAAGTGGAAATAATAAGGTGAAACCCACATATATGTATGGAAATGGTATGATAAAAGGTTAATGGGACGATGAAATGTGAGGAATAGCGGAAGATAAAATGGATGAAAAAGGGACATTTCTGCGTCCCAACATACTCCCCAACTGAACTTGTTGCATGTCCTCATGCAACCGTGTATGGCTCTTCTCAAGAAATTTTGGCATCTAAACTTTGGCTTTTATTGATGATGTCTTTTTAACAATGAATATTTCCGGGGTGTGAAATACATGAGTAACAACTGGCATTTCCTTATGGTTGGTTTTTGTGTGACAACCATGAATATAAAGAATGTTGGTTCTTGTGTTAACAACATTCATTTCATGATGTGAAATGCATGACTAACAACTGACATTTTCCTTATGGTTGGTTCTTATGTGACAACCATGAATGTAAAGAATGTTGGTTCTTGTGTTAACAACTTTCATTTCGTCATCTGTTTTTCTATCTGCATAATAATTTAACCATACAATCACTGAAAATGATAAGCTATTAATGTGCATATAAAGAATAATTGTGCATAAGAAATCCTTTTCTTTATGAATCATGCCAATATGTATATCAATGTGTATGAAGCAAAGTGCAATAGAGGATTTGTCAGAAAAGAAATGCTCGTGAATGGAAAATGAGATGAAAAATAGGTGATGGTGGTGAAAAGATTGGAATGATAGTAGTGAGTATGTATTGAATATAGTTCCCCCTCCCCAACTGATGTGGTTGCATGTCCTCATGCAACCTAGCATGGGCTGTGAAAGAAATGGTGAGGGAATTTTCCAAATTATTCATTGCTAGCATGTAAGGAATTGCATGATTAAAGTTTAGAAAACAACATACCCCCACTTACCCAAAAAGTAGATGAACGATGCAATAGGAATGTAGTTGATGCCGCTCGATAGTGCAATGTGTCACTGCTATTGCAGTTGTAACTACTGGATCATGGGAAGTGAAGGAATCGGAACTACTGTTGCTGAATCATGGAAAATATGTCATGGCTGCAGGATAAAAATGCAACTATAAATGATGTTGCAGCTGTAACTACTGGAATTGCTGTAATGTGAAGTGGAGGAATCTGAAATGCTACTGATAAATAATGGAAAATATGTCACGGCTGCAGGATAAAAATGTAAATGTAAAAGATCCTGCAGCTGTAACTGCTGGAACTACTGTAATGTGAAGTGGAGGAATCTAAATTGCTGCTGATAAATAATGGAAAATGTGGAAGGCAGAAAGTGGAACTGTGGTACACTCATAGATCTGAAGTCATGTTTCTGCAATTGCTGATGGAGTCATGAGAAAGAATGTATAGTCTTCACCCGCTACAAAACCCAATGGCAGAATTCTAGTCATGCAAATAAATGTGTCAAGGTCGAGCATGAAGAGAAATCATTGGATTACCGGCCATTGATGAATGCCGTTAACTAATGCGAGGAAACTCACCAGTGATGTCAATGAGTGCCAAGGTACCCAAGTACATCTTGCGAGGTGCAAATAGATGTGCTGATGTCGAGCTACTCACAAGATCTGACAATCAAGGGACATTGATGAATTCCCATGATTGTCAATGAGAGAACTTGCCATTAAGGCATGCAAGCCTCCAGGTACTCAATAATGAACTCTAGTCTATATCCCAGATAAGGTGCCGAGGTTGATGGGGCAAGACTTGTTGAAAGGTGGGCCTTAAGGAATCCCACATTCGTTAACGTGAGTTGGTATAAAAAGATTGGTAGGACTATCAGTGAAAATATTTCAGAGTCAAACAGTGGATATGGCAAGGCTATGTAGTCATGGAAAGGGAGATGGTTTTATTCAGAAAGAAAACTAGAATGGCAAATGAACTGAAAAAGATAAAGGGATGTATGCAACTCAGAAAGATAGGCATGTGTGAAGTTATGAAAGATAAAGCGATGGAAAGCAGAATTCAAGACATGGATGGTGAAGGTGCTTTGAAGGAGAAATATGGATAAACAATCATCATGCAAATAAGTTTATGGATGGTTTCTATGTAACAACCAATGTTATGATGTTTATCAACAAACTTCATGAGTAAAAACTCCTTCAGGCTGTCTATCAAAGCATGTTTCTCAAAACTTTTGTGTGTCTTCGAAAAATCACTTCAGCAGCAAAATGCAACTGTCTCTGAAACCTGAAAAAAAAATTTAGTACCAAATCCTGCATGAAAACTTATTAGTGAATATGTATAGTTTCCCCTTCCCAACTGATCTGGTTGCATGTCCTCATGCAACCTAGCATGAAATTTATGAGAAGTTCGTAAAAGAAAACATATCATGCGGAAAGAAGTACATAAGCTGCAAAGAAAATGTTAGGAAGAAATAAAATGTGTTATACCTATTTCCGTTGCGCTCGTGGTTCGTCATTGATAACTGCTTGAAGTGACTGAAGAAAACAATTTTAGTGTGAAAGAAACAAAAATCATTATTCCAAAGATGTTTTCAGGAAGTGTTGAGGTCCATTTTCAATTTTTCGATTGTTTTTATTTTTATTTTTACAACACACAAAATAAAAATGGTAAAAATACTTCAAAATTAAATTTATTCGATCTGCGTTCATGGGCATTCAACATTAAAAATGTTTAAAAAAAAATTTAAAAATTTAATAGCTGTAATAGCCAGCTGCGACGAGATACAATGTCCAGCTGCAATAGCCAGTAGCAATAGCTGTTGCAACAACCAGCTGTGACAACAGCTGCAACACCCTGCTGCAACAACCAGATGCGACAGTGGCTGCAACAACCAGCTGCAACATCGGCTGCAACAACTAGCTGTAACAACGAAGAAACTTTCTGCGTTGTGAGCAAATTAGTTCATTCTGCACTTTTATGGATTTAAAAATCAAATATCTTGGAAACATTGTCAATGATGCATGCTTTTTAAAAATTACGTGATTCATGACAAATCATTTCAACAACAAAATTGACGATCTGAAAAATGTTAGTACTAAACCTGCAATTAAACTTGTGAGATTATTGTAAAATGCAGGAATTAGTATGAAGGCAAGCAAATTGGGCGAGCAAATTCAAATTCATAAATAAAGTGCGTTTTTACCTTTATCTTTGTGTGCTGTCATTCAAGAAAATCTCGAGGACCACTTTCCTCCTTTTTGTGGTCTTAAGACTGGTCTACTTGCTTCTGCGATCACAATTTCTTTAGCAACATAATCATTAAGGAACCAATTGCATAGAAACCAATTGCGTCATGATCTGGAAAATATATATTAAACCAGCAAGGATAATTTATTGGATGAAACAAGAATACGCTGTCATTATGGTATCAACTCAAGATGCATATTCATCAATCGCATAAAGAGGCTGAGCCTCATCAAAATATACCCTTTTATTTGATGCTCAGCTGTACTACGCAGTCTCGCTAGAGTCGGAAGAGTTAGAAATTTGGATTGTTTAAGTTTATTGGCTCACAAACCTATGACCAGGGTATATCCATAGATCACATTGATCGACCATCTATTTTGTTGTGCTATCCTTCTCACCATAATTCAATCTTGTCAACTATATAAATCGCATGATGTAAAACTTACTATGGTAGAGAGATTCGAGAATGTGCTATGCTTCTGTCTCCAAACATATTTTGGCAGATTAAAACTCCATGGAAACTCCTACTTTTATTTTGTCCTTTGTAGGTGATAGTCCAATTCCTTGCTTTGATCCTTCCTCATTTTTGTGATGTTAAGACCGGTCGAATTGCCTCTGTGATTATAATATTTCCAATTGATGCTTAGGGGATTTGTTCAGCCTTTTTCTATTCTTTGTTTATCCTTTTTCTATTCTTTGTTCAGCCTTCACAGAACTATGTTCAACCTTCACAAAACTATTTTCAGCCTTCACAAAATGATGTTCAACCTTTTCTTTGTTCAGCCCTTTTTCTGAGCCTTGTTCAGCCTTTGTTCATCCTTCACAAAACTATGTTCAGCCTTCACAAAATGATGTTCAACCTTTTCTTTGTTCAGCCCTTTTTCTGAGCCTTGTTCAGCCTTTGTTCATCCTTCACAAAACTATGTTCAGCCTTCACATAACAATTTTCAGCCTTTACCAAACTATTTTTAGCCTTTTTAGAACTATGTTCATCCTTCACAAAACTATGTTCAACCTTTTCTTTGTTCAACCCTTTTTCTGAGCTTTGTTCAACCCTTGTTCATCCTTCGTTCAACCTTCACAAAACTATGTTCAGCCTTCACATAACTATTTTCAGCCTTCACAAAACTATGTTTATCCTTCACAAAACTATGTTAAGCCTTTATTGTCACAACAATGGAATTTACTATTTTAGCTGCTTGGAACCGGCCGCAATAGTAAATCTGGAAAATATCCTCCCAAAGAACCAGCTGTATATCGCAAATCATGGCTTTGTTTGGCTATTTCCTCACGATTTAGGTAAAGGAAGATGTTACGCACAAAACTCATGTCTTGTATTTTAAAAAATCATTTCCATATGCCCTCAAATAGAGACGCGATTCAAGGTGTTCTTATCTGGGATGCATGTTGGGCCGACGTAGACTAGCTGACAGTGTTTTGGTAATACCTTCTTTGTTTCACGCCTGATTTGAATGATTCCAAAGCAAAAAGAAAGTGGATTCATAGGGATACTTCTAGTAGAAACAATTTTTAAAAATTCTATGGTATGGTATGTCATATAATCTGAATAACAACCTGCATCCTATTGTTGTTTGTGAGTTTCAGCCTAGAGCAGCGGTCACTATTTTGAGTACAACTTTTTCGTTAAAAGATGGATTGATGTGATTCCAATTAGAGATGAAAATAGATTCATATAGGTATATCCAATAGAAACAGGTTTTGAATACAAGAATAATTTATGGGTCAAATATGCCAATGAACAGCTGAGAAACCAGATTGTTTAGAGTGCAGATTTAGGATAGGTAGTTAGTATTTTGGGCATATCTCCTTCGTATGATATCGAAATCAAATGATTCAAATTGTGTTGTAAAATAGATTTATAGGATAATATGCAGTAGAAACATGTTTTTAAAATTCATCCATTAGGTCTCCCAAAACGCGACTGTCCCAACTATGTTCTTGAGCTGCCTACTCCACCCCCAGTTAGTATTTTGACCATATATTTTTTTGTTTTAGAACCAAATTGAAGAACTCAAATTGGATTGGAAACTAGACTAAAGGGATATTTTGGATAGAAATAGGTTTTAAAACTAATCCCTTATGGTCCCTAAAAATAGGACTGTCCCGACTGTGTTTTAACGAATTTTAACAAGCCAAAATGCAAAAAAAAATGCAATAGATGTGTGTTGTTTCAGGTTGGAGTTGTAGCTTATTTTTAGCTTTATAATTTCAATCTTGTCAACTATATAAATCTCATGATGTAAAACTTACGATGGTAGAGAGATTCGAGAATGTGCTATGCTTCTGTCTCCAAACATATTTTGGCAGATTAAAACTCCATGGAAACTCCTACTTTTATTTTGTCCTTTGTAGGTGATAGTCCAATTCCTTGCTTTGATCCTTCCTCATTTTTGTGATGTTAAGACCGGTCGAATTGCCTCTGTGATTATAATATTTCCAATTGATGCTTAGGGGATTTGTTCAGCCTTTTTCTATTCTTTGTTTATCCTTTTTCTATTCTTTGTTCAGCCTTCACAGAACTATGTTCAGCCTTCACAAAACTATTTTCAGCCTTCACAAAATGATGTTCAACCTTTTCTTTGTTCAGCCCTTTTTCTGAGCCTTGTTCAGCCTTTGTTCATCCTTCACAAAACTATGTTCAGCCTTCACATAACAATTTTCAGCCTTTACCAAACTATTTTTAGCCTTTTTAGAACTATGTTCATCCTTCACAAAACTATGTTCAACCTTTTCTTTGTTCAACCCTTTTTCTGAGCTTTGTTCAACCCTTGTTCATCCTTCGTTCAACCTTCACAAAACTATGTTCAGCCTTCACATAACTATTTTCAGCCTTCACAAAACTATGTTTAGCCTTCACAAAACTATGTTAAGCCTTTATTGTCACAACAATGGAATTTACTATTTTAGCTGCTTGGAACCGGCCGCAATAGTAAATCTGGAAAATATCCTCCCAAAGAACCAGCTGTATATCACAAATCATGGCTTTGTTTGGCTATTTCCTCATGATTTAGGTAAAGGAAGATGTTACGCACAAAACTCATGTCTTGTATTTTAAAAATTCGTTTCCATATGCCCGCAAATAGAGACGCGATTCAAGGTGTTCTTATCTGGGATGCATGTTGGGCCGACGTAGAATAGCTGACAGTGTTTTGGTAATACCTTCTTTGTTTCACACCTGATTTGAATGATTCCAAAGCCAAAATAAAGTGGATTCATAGGGATACTTCTAGTAGAAACAATTTTTAAAAATTCTATGGTATGGTATGTCATATAATCTGAATAACAACCTGCATCCTATTGTTGTTTGTGAGTTTCAGCCTAGAGCAGCGGTCACTATTTTGAGTACAACTTTTTCGTTAAAAGATGGATTGATGTGATTCCAATTAGAGATGAAAATAGATTCATATAGGTATATCCAATAGAAACAGGTTTTGAATACAAGAATAATTTATGGGTCAAATATGCCAATGAACAACTGAGAAACCAGATTGTTTAGAGTGCAGATTTAAGATAGGTAGTTAGTATTTTGGGCATATCTCTTTCGTATGATATCGAAATCAAATGATTCAAATTGTGTTGTAAAATAGATTTATAGGATCATATGCAGTAGAAACATGTTTTTAAAATTCATCCATTAGGTCTCCCAAAACGCGACTGTCCCATCTATGTTCTTGAGCTGCCTACTCCACCCCCAGTCAGTATTTTGACCATATATTTTTTCGTTTTAAAACCAAATTGAATAACTCAAATTGGATTGGAAACTAGACTAAAGGGATATTTTGGATAGAAATAGGTTTTAAAACTCATCCCTTATGGTCCCTAAAAATAGGTCTGTCCCGACTGCGTTTTAACGAATTTTAACAAGCCAAAATGCCAAAAAAAATGCAATAGATGTGTGTTGTTTCAGGTTGGAGTTGTAGCTTATTTTTAGCATTATAATTTCAGCATTTGTTCAGATTAAAAATGAAATTGTAGACTATTTTTATTTAACAATTGAAAAAAGTTTTAGCAAATGGAGATAATGAATTGCAAAATAAAGATGAAAACAGTTAAGCATGTTGCAAAACATTAGGTATTCATTCCTGAAAATTTTAGAAAACATCCTACTTTCTAATCCTTGCGATCGCACGAAGCGTGGAGGAGAGCATACTTATTCTACGTGAAAGCAAATACTAGAAATAAAATCCTACCTACTCTATGCTAATTGGGAATTATAAAACATTTATGTGTAATCCAATAGCCAGTGTAGCCATACACGCAATAGTAATAGAAATATATTATCTTTCAATCCCATGAATGAACAATGGCAATATACAAAGATGACCGAATTTAATTGTTGTGGCTGTGATCTAACTAAATAAAAAGAAAAACTAAATTGTTCTAACCTCATACTTGCTTGAAACCATCGTTCGATAGGCCTTTCGTAGGCATAGTTTTCACTCCTCAGATCATGCTGCAACTCCTCGTGGTCCTCCTCGATCTCCTGTTCATCTTCATCGATCTCCTGTTCAAATACTTGTTCGCCTTCACATGCGCAGGAGTTTTCGGATGATGATTTCTCGTTTGATTCTAGAGGAGTAGTTAAATCTCTTATTGCTGCCTAGACCTCCTCTTCCTGGGAAGAGGAAAATCCAGCTTTTGCCAAGGCATGAGTGAGTAGTTCTAGACTTATACTCATTGTTAAACCATGTTGAAAAAGGGATTCTTACAGCACCCAAAACTGAAATTTGAAAATCTTAAATAAAAACATACCATTTATGTTAAAAAAAAAAAACACTCTAAAAAAATAAAATAACTCTTCATAGTTGCAGAAATTAAACACTCTTGCAAAATTGAAATTTACACTACCACACTTGCATGTATTGAAATCTACACTACCACACTTGCATGAATTGAAATCTACACTACCACACTTGTAGGAATTGAAATCTACACCTCAATCCATCGTGCTTCCCTGGCAACGACGCCAAAATGTTGGGCCGAATTAATGTCATTTTAATTCTGTTGTAGTAATTTCCCAGCCATTTAATTTGTCAATCCGAGGTTCGTAGTCTTACGAAGCACCTGCAAAGTATATGCAAGACTGAAGTGAAATTAAGCTAATCTACCCCCCCCCCCCCCCCCCCCCCCCCCCCCCGTGAAACTAAGACTAATCTAATCTAACCTCCCTTAAACTGAAACAAACAATCACTAATCTAATGTTGGAAGATGAAACACACGGCTGAAAGTAAATTGCATAAAAGAAAGACAACATATGAAGAGCAACAAGACAACACATGTGAGCTCACATTAACAATAAAGCAATCTTAAATTACATCACAAGAATCAATCATAAATCATGAAAGCATCTGACCAAGATTATGAACAAAATCTAAGAATTCCCTTCTCCATATTACAAAGTCAAGAATAACTTCTACATTCTACTATTCTATAAGATAATCTAAGATCTAAAATATTCTAAGATAATATCCCCCCCCCCAAATGAAGAGAGAGCACTCCCTTTTATACATGAACTTCTTTGAGAAGAAGATAACTATCTCATAATGAGAGATCCACTATTCACTCAACCACTCAACTACTTTCCTATTATTACAATATATGATCCCTTCAAATCCTCCACATATATTTCACAAATTCTCCACATGTCTCTCAACCAAATCTCCATGATCTTCTCCTTAGAATATTATTTGCATAACTATCTCCTTGAAATGATGGAGGAGATATACGTGAAGTCTTTTCTTTGAATTAATCCTTCACATATTCCTACACATTACAAAGCTCATCCATACTTTGAGATATTAGTGAAAAACATGTTAATTTTCTAATATTTAATCATAAATTCACTTATAATACTAAAAATAAATAAAGTGGAAATAATAAGGTGAAACCCACATATATGTATGGAAATGGTATGATAAAAGGTTAATGGGACGATGAAATGCGAGGAATAGTGAAAGATAAAGTGGATGAAAAAGGGACATTTCTGCATCCCAACATGGAGGAGCATCATAAGAATGTATTTTTCTGCAAGCATACTCTGATATAGAAGAATAATCAATCATGGAAAATATATTTCTGCAAACTCTTTCCCAAATAACATCAAAAGATTCAACAAAATCTGCCTCTTGTGTAGCAACCATATTATGAATAAAACCATGAATATTCTTCCCAATTTGATGAAGCACCTTCATAAATCTATAAAAAATCTCATGAGGCTTTGAAATATCATAATACATGTCATATACAATAGAAAATATCAGAGGTATAGTGACTGGGTCCATAGTGAGAGAAGAGTGAGCAACTAGATCACATTGACAGTTGAGTGAACCTGGAGGGTTTGGGGACTTGAGACTTAAACCATGGGTGGCAAAAGAAATTCCATAAATATAAAACACAAGTCCCATTAAGGCCAATTACATGTATTTCCAACCAATGAAATACATACAGGACATAAAAGCAACATACACAAGTGACATAGCATTGGAAACTAAGCAATTTTGAGATTTTCCAGCTATTGAACTTGAGGATTTCCAGGTATTTTGGTCATGAAATGGATGGGTAAATGAGTATATGAATGTCATATGCTGTATATCAGCCTATATATCACCTTAAGAATTGGAAATATCTGATTGTATTGGGAAAGATCTCTCAGAAGACACACAAAAAACTAGTGAAAAATGACTAGTTTCTGGAGAAAGCTTTGGTGAATTGGTTGGGTTTTATTCCAAGGAAGGGATGGAGGATTAATATTCTGATATATCAAAAGGTAAATAAGAAACATATCCATCAGAAACAAATCTATCATAAATGGGTTTTCTCCCATGCACACAAAGCATGGACAAACTTACCATCTCCTTGCTTGTGCTCCCATCTTCTTGCAAATTATGGAAGATCAATATTGTTCTCCTTGAGGAGCTTGGTCATGATGTCCATATTATTTATGAAGCAAGATATTTAGAGATGTGAACCTATTCAATAACCACATGTGGGTATCTCTCTCTTTTTCTTCCTCCTCCTGGATCTCGAACTCCCATTAGTAGAACTGGAAATTGCTATATCTGAATGCTTCTTCTCTTTCTCTCTTTGCTTCAAATCTTTCTTCTTTCCTTTGGCTTGATTTGATGCACCAGCAGCAAGGGCTTGATCCTTGGTGGATTTTATGGTACCCATTTGTACTATCTTTTCCTGCTCCCGAGTCAATGACTCCATGAATTATACTAGCGCATGCATCCTTTAATTTCTAGTTGTGATCTTGCTTGAGTGGAATGTTGAAACAAACACAAAATAATCAGGACCTAGCTTATAAAGGATGGAAAAGATAAGTCGATAATATTTCTTCTCTATGAAACATTGTTTTAGCTGAAGCACTAACGCTTTGAACTTGGTAAAGAAATCTTGGATGGTCTCATAGTGAGTTGGAGTCAGTGAGATTAGCTCATTTCCGAGCTGATGGCCTCTCATCTCATCAGTCTTCCCAAATAGTGACTCAAGATTGAGCCAAACTTCATTGGGTGTTCCAAGACTGTCTACATGAAAGAGGAGATCCCTTGAAGTACTGAGACAAAGCATACCAAATTATTCATCAATTCTATTGAAGTACTTAGATTTCTCCACAATAGAGTTGGGCTTGGTCTCAGTCCCCATGGTGACTCTATACTGGCCTTTCAAGCTCATTTGGATCACCATTTTGGCCTTCCATTCAAAATAGTTGAATGGGGTCAGCAATACTTGAGTCTTCTCCATTCTTCTTACGAACTGTGTGACAAAAATGTTGTAGATCCTGCAATGAAAACATTCATATTTTCGGGAAATATGCCTTAAACAACAACTCAAAACTCTCTAGATTTGATTTGTAGCTCCACAGATATCTGATACAATGTGAGAATTGATGCACAATAAGATCTAGGATCTAGAGCAATATTCACAATCTAAGTTATTGGCAAAATTGTTAAAATTGCTGTTCCATTTAGATCTTCAAGCAATGAGTCAAATATTAGTGATACAGTAAAAGGAGAATGAATATACACACTGAACAAATCAAACCACCAAGGAAACAGATGAGTATAGCTCAGGGAATTACAGTATCATTGTCATTATTTAAATTCGGTGTTACAATAGTTTACATAAGGAAGAATTTGAATCCATTAGGGAGGAATTCAAATCTACCAATTGGATGTGACTGTACCTAACTCAGGATGTCTCAATCAATATCAGAGTCCAAATGGTTAACTCCAGATGTCTAAACAACTCACACAATCAGTAATAAACCATTAACTCAGTCTAACTGAAGTGGTAGGTGAGCAAAGGCGCCTAATCCACATGCATCCATGCATAACTAGCGCTAAAATGTAAGGATTGATCTAGGAGGCTCCTAATATGATGCATGCAAGTGCAGTAAGTGGTAGTTATCCTCTAGGAGTGTTCCCCACACTCTAGTAACTGGTACATGTGGCCCCATTAGGCCATGTGGACCCAATGGTACTAGTGGACTCAATAAATTAATTAAAAATCCTAAGTTAGGCTAAAATAATCTAATCGATAGTTTGGTCAAGGGAGGATTATAAATCCTAAAAAAAATATGCAAGATAACAACAAAAGACAATGAAATAACACATATGAATGGTGCCGTCAACCGATATTTATATTAGTGTACCTCTTGTAGATGTGTATGGTACATATTTATAATACATTGGGGAAAATTCATGATCGCTTGGACTCCATCTGGATGCATACAAGTGTGAGGTGAGGATTTGACCCCTAACCCCCCCTAGGTTGACCAATAGGCTCCCAAACCTAACCAAACAATCACAAATTCAAGTGTGAACATGTATGGAGGCATGCTGGTTCATAAATGCAAGCATGATAGGCATGGGTGAACACATGTGTGAATGGGAGAGTCTCTAGGAGTCAATAAATTCCCAAGAAGACAACAAAACAACCACATTCACACATTAACACCCCTAGTCAAATCAAGAAGTGGTATTTAATCAATGCAGGCACTTGGGATGTCAGGATGATCAAACTAGAGCACCTCAACTATTAGGATGATCAAATTGGAGTGCCTCAACTATGAGTTAATGATCTAGAAACACCTATTTGACCAATATTGTTCAGTATAACCTAAGTAGGATCATATAACATAAGTACAAGACAAATGAAAATGCCTCCTAGTTGTAATAACATTGTACTAAGGTATATTAATGCTCTAATAGTCATCGAAAACTCAACATCACCAAAGGACTCGTCACCAAAAGTATAGGTGATGTGGTGACATTCAAGGTCCATCACGAATAATAATTATAATGATGGATATTGCATCACCATTTCACATGAACATTAGTGATTTATGGTGATGGAACTTTCATGGCTCTCACTATTGTTATGGTAACATTCGTTGACCATCATCATTGCATATTTTGGCGAGGGATGAAAAATGTCACATTAAGCTCATTGTTGATGGTCAAAAGAGCCTCTGTCACCAAAAATTGAATGTCACCAAAGGCCGTGTTACCAAAAGTATAGGTGATGTGGTGACATTCATGATCCATCACGAATACTAATTATAATGATGGATATTGACCATCACCTTTTATGAACAACAATGATTTGTGGCGATGGACCTTTCATGGCCCTCACTATTGATGCATATATGTGGCGAATTTCATATATAGAAAATGACTTTTGATAATTCCTTTTTAATGACCCTCACTATCAATACATATTTGGGAATGGATAGTGATAATCACTATTCCCTATAAATATTAGGGCACGATGGAATTGGTCCACCAACCTATTGCTTGTAAAGCATGTGCTCTTCCATTGAGCTAGCACCCTTTAAAGAATTAGACCTTGAAACTTTGTAAATTCTAAATTCTAAAACTTTCTTTAAATTATAAAACTTCATAAAGTCTTGGTGAATATTTTACTAAACAAGCAGGATAAGTAGCATAGTTGTTTAGTACATGCCTCTTATGTCTATAAATAATGTAAAAAAAAGAAAATAAATTCAAATATTATTTAAAAAAATCAACTACTTTTACAGTCATAGTAGAAAGGTCCTAGGGCACATGGACATATTCATATATAATTCTTCCAAGTTAGCTCATTCTATCTAACAACTCAATGTTTAATGTTCATTAAAGAGCCCAAGGTGCATTCAACTGTTTATAGGGGTTGACTTTTTCACATGCTTTGTTTGTTATTCTTAAATGCTGAACACATTGAGTAAATTTTGAAGTAAAGAAACATTATACTCTTGTATTTATTCCTATCCTGCAAAATTTATCCTTTTTCTCTATTATTCTCTAGCAAAATTTACTTTGCATATGGGAAGAATACTAAGCATATTGGAACAAGTGATGTAATCTGGTTGTTGAGTTGCATACTGTTGTTCTTGCATTGCAATGTTGAATTTTACTGTAATGGCTACTATTGAGGTCATTAATATTCAAGGAGGGATGAGTTGTTCATGATTGGAATACAAATTATCATTCTAACTATAAGAGCTATGGTTATTCTTCAAGAATTTCAAGCCACATTACCATTAGTTTAAGTAAAGTATGCATTTCGTATCATAAGGTGGTTCTTCTCCCATTATAAATCATCCCATGGTAAATTTCATTATAATGAATCACTATACTAAGTGATTATGGGATATATTCTATGAATAATGATGATGATATTTAAATAATCATGGCCATTTCATCATCTGCTATCCTTTGTTGAAGACACCAATCACTAAGACATGTTACAATCTTGATAATGATAACATGTGTTTTGCACAATCCCATAATTCTATTGGTGGGAAATCTGAAACTTTAAAGCTCTAACTTGCTGAAACTAAAACATTTACCTATCCAGAATTTTATATTTCTTCTTCAATGTTAATGTGGTGAGAATTAGTTTTATGTTGTTTGATTGTTTGAGCATTGAATCCCTTTTTCTTGTAATATTTTAGAATTTTCCTGATTGCTTTATGTTTATAAGTTTATATTTTCATTGAGATCATTAAGCTTTAAGTAGGGATGACTTGTTAATGGAAAGAATACAAATTATCATTTTGAATATAAGAGCCAAGGTTATTCTTTAGGATTTTCTAGTGATGTTACCGTTAGTATGATGAAAGTATGAATTTCAAATCATAAGGTGATTATGGTATAACATCCCATGGTAAATTTCATTATAACAAATCAATGAATCAGTATACTAAGTGATTATGGGCTCTATTCTTAGCACAATGGTGATAATATTTTAAATAATTATATCCATTTTATTATCTGATATCATTTTTTGAAGACACGAGTCACTAAGAGATGTTGCAGTTTCGATAATGATAACAAGTTTTTTGAACAGATGCAATTCTGTTGGTGGAAATATCAACCTTTAAAGGACTAAATTGTTGAAACTAAACATCTACCTATTCAAAATATTCATTTTTTTTTCTTCAGTGGTAATTTGGAGAGAATTAATTTTATGTTGTTTGGTTGTTTGAGCATTGATTCCATTTTCCTTATAATATTTTAGTATTTTAATGAAACCTTTATGTTCGTAAGCTTATATTAGTGTTAATGGACAAACAAATTTTGATAGTGATATTTTGTCACAAATTCGTACACCTACTTATGAACTTGATCTGTGCAGATCAATTTCATGTGTATATATTGTGTATATATTTATGATAATGATCTTTAATACTTTTCTTTAGGTAAATGGATAAAATATGTTCAAAGTGGACCAATAGTGGCATTTTTTTTTTTGACAATAACTGGGGGGTAGATATTAATGTGTCCTGGCAATCCCAGGACCTAAGAGATACAAAATTTGAAGAAGGTTGATGAACTCTAACAGTGCTGTCAACCTTCTTAATAATATCCTGAGTTCAAGCTCCTTCTTCTTTTTAAGACAGTTCCTAAAATTAGCAAATTGGAGCTTACATGAGTAGATTCTCACAAATTATGAGCAAAGAAGAGTACAGAAACAACCCATCAGGAGGCTGGGGGTTTCCCCTTAAGGAAGGGGGCCAACATCTTTTGAGAACCTTGAAGAATATTTGAGGACGCTTCAGCTTCCCGACGATCTCTATTGGTCTTCTTTCCTCTGGTGAGAGGGGGAGATGGACCTAGAAAGCTTTCCGAGCCAGGTCACCAGAGGAATGAGAAGAGGAGCAAAGATCAACCCTCCGAATAGCAAGGGACTTTGAGGGAGAAGTTGCCACATCGAAAAGACCCTCAGTTGCCTTTTCCAGAGGAGGCCCTCCAATAGGAGTAGCTCCTACAGGTTCGGGGCCTTCAACAGATCCCAGAGGAGCGATCACTGGGACTTCTTCAATAGTTGTTTCTACAGGAATACAGACTGAATCTGGGTCCAACGCACCATCTACATCTGCCGGGGGGACCTCTGCTACTGATGCTTTAGGATCCAGGCCTGGTCCTGGCTCCTGCGGGTCTTCTGCTGCTATTGCTGCCTCTAGCTCATCGACTTCTTGCAGAGCTTCAAATCTATTTTTGTTTGCTGGAGGAGAATCTGTAGTGGGAATCTCCATGATGGAGTCCCTTCTCCGGGGAGCCCTACGCCGATTAGTGACTGGCTGGAAGTCTACACCTTTGGTCGAGGGAGGATCCCCTGTCTCTGAGGCTTTGGGGCAGCTTTTCGCGAAATGTCCATAGACATCACAACGAAGGCATTTGAAGGGAATATGCTCATAATCCAACTCCTGGATGAGACTCCATTCACCCAAGGAGATCTGTAGGGCTTCCGGGAGCCCTTTCTCGAGATTGACCTCTACACAGATGCAGGCACAAGTGTACTGATCCCCTTTTGGCTCCGCGCTATCCAGGAAATGGCCGAGCTTGTTTCCTATATCAGCTAGAGGGATTTTCCCCCAGAGATGAAGAGGAAGGTGGGGAAGCCTAACCCAAACTGGGGCAGCGGTGATTTCTGCTTCAGGATTGAAGTCCAGTGACCATGGAGCTAAAAACAGCCCCCTCGAACCCATGAAATATGGACCGGATCTGAAGATTAGATCACGTTCTTCTTTGTTCGCAAAGATAAACATGAAATACCCTCTTCCTGCAGCACACAAAGAGATATGGGAGGGAACCAGGGAGCTCCACCGTTCTGTTATCCATTGTTCCACTGCTTTGGGGCTAGGCCACAGACCAATGAACTTGCCTATGAGGGCTTTTTCTGAGAGCAACAGGGCCATGCGGCATAGATCAGAAGGGGAGAGCTCCAGAGAAGGGATCTCTTACATTTTTTTAACAAACTTGGCCCGAGGGGCGGCCTTTTCCCTAGGGCCTGCAGATCTAACTAGGGCCCTGAAGGCCACCATCAGATCCACTTCAATTGGGCGTTCCAGATGGGAGGAAAAACCTGGACTCGGCGGTAGAGATGATCACAGTCGCAGCTTTAATCTCTGCTCCAAAACGCATGAAGAAAACGCAAAAAAACACAGGGAGAACGCAGGAAAAACACCCAGATCGCAACTTGATGAGGTGCACAGCCTTGGCAAAGGTGGACGGAGCATCAGCGGCAGGCATGGCTGATGGGGAGGTCTGCAAACATCCAGGAGAGGGACACAGGTGGATAGGGTTTTGGCCCTAGCCGCTGGAGGTCGCAACCGTCTCGCCGCATAGGGTGAAGTCTCTCCGGTGGTACTAAAGATCACCAATAGTGGCATTTTTTTACTAGTGGGAAAGGATGGTTTTTACCAATGGTTCTAACATATTTAAGAAATAAAAGAATTGCTCCAAAACTAAGTGCTATTTTCTAGGGAGAAACAAAGTTTAGGAGTGAATTTATAGATTTTTTAGTGATACAGACACAATATACCAAGGAACAAAGGAAAAATAGACCCTATCATTCTACTAACTTGGAGATATAATACACATACATGATTTAAACTCAAAAAACCCTTTCCAGGTAGAAAACCTTTAGGATTTTATTAATTAAGAGAAAATAATATACACAGTTTAGTTACAAAGAGGTACAATTGTCTTGTGCCATGACGTTGGCAACAAGGATCCACATTCTATATCCTATCTACATCATACTGTGATTGTAGTCTCTTTACTTCTTCTATTCCCCGCTACATCTACCACTATCCACCCCCTACCATGCTGCTGGAGAAAACTTAGATCAATACCTTGATATTGAAGGGTAATGGGGGTGCAATTGATTTCGAGGTACCTTTTCATGGCTCTCAGTTTGCTCTTTTCATTTTTAATAATATTTTCAATTTTAGGATCCAGTTGCGTATTAATTTGTGTGAAAGTTTACCTAGGAATCATGTCTTAGGTTTGGACACCTTCCCATTGTCAAAGGGTATCACTAAGCTTATTAATATAGTTACTAAGAAAAATACACAAAACCAATTATTGCACCAGATCTCTTTTCATGGAGATATCCAGCACATGCAGCAACTCGAACCATATATAGGGCTATATCTCAGGGTATCCATAGTATCAATGAGGCATATATTTGTTTTAGCTTCCAATATATTGATCATTTTTCCTTACAGGTAACCATCACCTTGAATGGAAATACTATATCATTTGGAAGGTTATTCCTAAGAGTCTTTCTAAGTCATATCAACTACATGAAACTATTAATAACCCTGAAAAAAATAAATTCCTTGCATCAATATTGTTGCACACACTAATATAACCATTTCCTTTTGTGAGTGGAAAATGAAGGCATACGACTAGTTAAACATTTGGATAGGTCCTCAAGGGTTTGGCATTATTCACTCTAATGGGAATTGGATGGGGTGGGGACATCCTTTTCTAAATGAGGACATAGCTCTCCTTGATAGCTCAAGAGGTTAACTGCTATCTTCATGTCCCAAAACACCATTCCTACTGACTCACAGTTGATCAAATTTTCATCTAGCTACCAAAATAATCTTCCAAATTATAGAATAGCTAGACAATTCGATTGATAAATGAAGTCGTTACTCCAATAATGGTTATCTTAGCCTTAACAAAATCAATTTTGAGGTGTTGGCATGCATCAAAAAAAACAACTTGGAGGGGCCTTGGTTTTGAAATGAAGAATGTCTCATATTGCTTATTTAGGTGCCTTAATTTGATATATACATTGGTGTTAAAATATCTTTCCTTTTCCGATACAAAAAACCAATCAATCATCTGGAATATCATTTTCCTAACTGAACCGACCTATAAATAATATCTTACTTAACCATTTATGCCTTTCTTCCTCAATCCAAATAGAAATAAATTAGGATTTATGTTCCTTTTGTGGATTCAGGTGTGGATTCAAAAAGAAACTAGTTGGGATTTTTAGAAAGAGATAGCAAATCCATAGCTCAAAATGGAAGGGTGAAATAAGTATCTCAACCCGAAGTGATGAGACTGAGAAAGAAATAGACTAAATATATGTACCTTGTCCTTTCATGCAATGAAGGAAGTGCCCTATTTGGTTCATTCTATTACTAATATTAAGTAAAGTAAGTAGAGTCTAGTGGTCTAGAACGAAAGAGACTAACTAGTTATCTTCTTGTTGGAAGGTTTCTTTTAGGGGGAATAGTACAAGGGAGGAGAAATAATATGGGGAATCTCACATCTGTGAAATGACAAATCCAGGTAGAATGACATGAAAAAATATGTGCAAAATGGGAACAAGAACAAATTGGACTACAATTCCTAGGATCTTGCTTTAATGGCTTTAATCCTAGTTAAATGAAGAATAAGCATCCTCATAGAGGAAGGTGCATAATTACTAGTCAAATAAACTATGTAAGAATTTGGGGATTGATACTTACTTATAATGGCATAGGGAATAATAATATTTAGGTTGGACCAACTCCATTTTTCTTTTTCGATAGGGTTGGAATGGAAAAAAATCCATATATATGGTGAACTCCATATGTTAGTTATTTCTAAATATATTGAGCAATGTTAGGAGTATTTTAGTTGATAACATCTGTAGAAAGTGTAATGGAAGCATGAATTTGGATATGATATGCAGCTTAAAGGAAACTTTGTAGCTTTGACATGCTTTCTGGGTGTTTGGTTGAGTGTTCCTAGAGGCCTTGAGCAAAGTGGGATCAATATTTATAGACAAATAACGGAAGTGAAGTGTTCGTCGGAGTGCACCTTAGGAGTGTTCTATGGAGAATTCTCTTAGAAATTTGTAGGCGTACTGTCCCATAATTTTGTAGGGAGAATAATCAAGAAGTTTGGGAGTGTGCTTATGATGTGGTTGGCATCCGTAATAAGTACCTAGTAAACTAGTTGGGGTAGATTAGTAAGCCTTCAAACCTAGAACTTGATGGAACTAACTAAATGACTAACACCATTAACAACGATGTGGAAACCTTGATATAATTCCTTGAAATCTTCCATTTACACAATATTCCAACATTCCAACATGCATAAAATATATTCCCACAAAGGTTGGGAAATTTTTTAGATCATGACAGAAAATAAAGTCTTGGAGTTCAATGTTTTGAAGGATATAGGTTTGGGTTTCCTAGTTTAAAATTGTTGAATAGGATGCTACGTATTTCTATTATTTGGCCTCAATGGCTTGTATCGATCATATCCATCACAATAATCTAGGTCATAAGGTGCATAAGCTCCCCATATAAATGGTTAACTCTTTGTAATGCATTTTTAATCTACACAAGGAACTAGTCTAAATGTTCTACTATTTGGACTTTTTCTGGCTATCATCACTAGAATCCAACTATATAATCTTTAGTTAAATTGAAATATATTTGGAAGATTTGAATTTATAACTTGTAAATGACTAAACACTTGGAAGCTTTGAATTTATGAATTGTAATTTGTACCTACCACTAATAGAAATTTCTAAATATAAATATTCCGAAAAACAGTAACTTCAAAAACGAAAAGCAAAAACAAGAATACTGAAAATGAAGGTAACTATTATGCCACATTTGTGGGCATACTATGAGACAAACTTATTTTTTTGACATGGAACTTAGAATACATTGATCCCATTTTAAAATTTGAAATCATTCCAGTTTATAGGGCACACCATATCCATATGAGTCTTGGGATGCAAGATCATTTTTAGGATTAATACTATAAAAAGTATTGGCTAGCCTGAATTAAACTTTGCAAATCTCATTAGTGAAACCTTTTATAGAATCGCATCAAGTTTTGCTTGTTTAGATTCCTGTTGTTTTTTCATAGTTGAGGGCCACGTTTTCTTTTTCTATTTACATCATGGATTCAGGTTTTGGGATTGTTGGTCTATTAATGACAGTAGTTTGAGGAAACAAGAACAATAAATAGTCAATTAGAGAGGCAAAGGTTCTCTTCCATTTAAAAATATGCAATTGACATCACATGTTTTCTTTACACTCATGGCATTGTTACCATGGTTATTCCTTTTCAAAGAGAAACTACATATTATTGTCAATTTTGCTTCTATCGTAGGTCTCAGTAGCTAGTTATTTAACAATTACAATAGTAGGAGATGCCAACAAAGTTATGGAAATTGTGGATAAATTGATGTTTTTGGAGCCTTATCAAATAGAGTGGAGGTTCACAAAGGATCAACTATATGAATTTGTAGGTCAAATAGGGGAATCCAATCAAGGTTTTTGGATAACAACTTAATATCTATCCTTTCTTCACTTAATCCCTTCAGGGACTTTGCATATGGGCGATCAGATATATGGTGATAGAGATGAAATATATGATACCCATGAAACATAAATAATATATATTGTGGTTGTTGCAACTGATGGTTATTATGTTTCAAACATGTACATATTTTAGGCTCTATTTCTCCATGGGAGGACCTTTCATTTGAATTTGGCATCTCCTATGTATATTCTAACTGATGCTAGAAATGGTGCATCTAATTATGGAGAAAATTGAAGTCAAATTTGTGGCCAGTCTAGATTGATAAGTATTGGAAAGAGGTGGCATTGCTACCTTTCCCCTTGGTGCCAATTCTTGTGCATCATTTGCTGAATGTTATTGCCGATAAAAATAAAAATAAATAAAAATAGTTATTTTAGTGAAATATGTTCCTAGATATCAATTAGCTTACAATGTAAACCCTTTCCACAAATAAATTAAATATATCTCAGCAGTGAGAACTAAAACTCAATCTCAAATTCAACATCCAATAACTTATCTTTCAGGCATCATAAATATTTTGTGTATGAAATGACAATCTAGAATACATTTTTTCTTTTTAAGTTGAAGAATGATACAACTATACCCTATCATATATGTTAAAGAATGAAAACTACTTTAAAATTATTTTACTCACATTATGTTCAACCGCTGGAAGAATGTTGCGATCAACCAAAAATTTGTGAAGGTGACCAACAACCATATCTAGTGCTTTCTGAACCTTAAGTGCTTCACCCTGTATTTCTACAATTTTATCATCCAATGGTGCATTATGTGACAATTCATAAGAAACACAAATAAAATAGAGTTCTCATGGAATTTTAAAAGCTTATTTATAATTGGTGTTTAGAAACACCAAAAATAACAACATACTCCCAACAATGACAAATGACACATAAAAACACACTCCCAAAATAAAACAGACTCCCATAGTAAGATATTTTAGATATGGTTATTACATGGAAAATATGAGGTATATGACATCCTGGTAACCGATGAGACCTCTCCTACCAATGAATATTAGAAAGCGGAAAAATCCCCATCAGACATCTATGTAACAACATCAAATGAGTCAATTTTTAAGGGATTAATACTTACTGGTATCAAAGCCATAGTCTAGCAAATATGTGCCTAGTACATTGTTCATTGTGATGCCTCTCCATGGTATCAGGGGTAGAGAAGAATTGAAGTAAATAGCATTCATATATGGTAGCGACGTATACTTGATTCATGGCAAATTATTAAGGCGGCTTGGAATAGATTTTACACCAAATCTGGGCAGGTTTATGATTGTGTAAATGAAATTTACTTTCCATACTTGTGGAATCTTATAGAAATAATTCCAGGTAGGATGGAACAACATTTAAATCTATAACAAATCATATCTGAAAAAAAGACATTTGAAAACTAGTGTCATTCCCAACCTTGTCACATGCATAATTGAGGCCTATGCCAACACTTTTACAAAGGTGATAGATGTATTTTGAAGAGGTACAATTATTTGAATGAAATGCATCTTAATCATTGCACTTAGTTCACTGGTAGTCCACAAGATTACAAATAAGCATAATAGTTCTTTGATTTTCACAAAATGGAGTGGTGTGTGATTTTTAAGGAAGTCTCAATTGTTCAAGAATCATATGTATCCATGCAAGGCAATTCTTGAAGTATCAATGCTATTTGATTCATTAAATACATGGATCTACTCTAATTTTGTATGTTTGTTTTAGAAAAATACAAAATCCGCAGGTCTATAGAAGCTACAACTATCTCTAGATCAATCTGAATCCATATGGTCTTCTTTGTCTTTGATTTTGTTGCAAGTCAAAGCATTTGTTATGGAATAACTATCCTAGAATGAATTTTTAAGTTATTTTCTCCCATAATTCAAAGTTATGCAAATGAGAAAGAATTTTTATAAATATTAGTTGAAGATGAAAAATTTGTATCAAAAGGATTTTCACCAAGGCATAAATATTCTTGTTGTTGAATTTAAATTCTACTCACTATTTAAAAATTAGTTTTTAGATAATGGTTTATTATTATTATAAAAGTCCTGAAAATCAATATATCAGCTATTCATGTTTTTTTATAATTGCCTCAAATTGTTGGAAATTTATTTTTAATTGATAACTTATCATTTCCACATATCTTGGCTTAAATTTTCTATGGATATTTTAGCGTGATTTGTGACACCTGATACATCATGATTTGATGTCCTTTCCATGTCCCTATGCAAACTCATTATACCCCATTTACTCACCATTGCCCTCATGCTCTAGTTGAACCCCTTAAAAAACATTTTTGAATATACATGTGGGTCACAAGTCTACAACTCACGTATACGTAGCTTACACCATCATCACTCGCGTACATTAGGTTTTATGCTAATTTTATTTTTGATTTTTTTCCATCAAGTAATTAATGAATTGATCATTTTCCTTCCTTATGTCAGGAAACGCTACAATTCGACCCTTCATTTTCTATTGAGGGGCTATATATTGAATTATTGTGAAGCATTGAAGGAGGAAAACTTTGAGGAGTAAAGAGATTATAGAGAAATTGTTTCCCATTCTTATATTCTTGAGTTTGCATCCCTTTGTCCTTGAGGAAGCCGTTAGTTCTCTTTCCCAAGATTTCCATTGTCTTTGTGAGCTTTCCATTGTATCGAGGATTGAAGTGGTGGAGGCCCAGGTGAAGGGACTCAATTTCTCGGTTTCGAGAGAGGTTGTAATTTGTATCTATGTTTACATTAATATAAATATCTATTTCTTGTCCAATTTCATGTGTAATTATGATTTTTTTGTATACATGGATGTAATTAATTTGAATACAAGATTAAATTGAATATGCTAGATTAGACACTAACACATTATATATAATGCTTGTATATATCTTTGTTCTTGAGGATGAAGTGTAGGGACAAGTATTTATCAAGAGCTCAACAAGGATCTTCTTCGAACGTCTGGTTTAGGTACGGTTATTATCCCTAGTGTTAGTTTCCTTTATGCATCCAGCTGCATGTTTGAGAATGGATTGATCTATGGTTTCATATTGTCTGTTTTGGTCCACCCCAATCCATAGGAAGTTTTTCTCCGTAAAGAATTGGTGACTCCGCTAGGGAATTTCATTTTTGTTGGGGTTTGGGTGCAAGTTTTGATTGATTTGCTCTTTCTTTCTCTACATTTTTGTGTTGTGTTCGGTAGTTTGTTCATTCCTTGGTAGTTCCTTGAAGTGGTTTGACTCTTATATTTCTTTTTACCACCTTTCTCTTTGTATATGCGGGCCATAAAACATACAGTCGTGTATATACACGAGATGTAGTCTACATAATCACATACACAAGTTACTATTCCTTGAATAGCCACATACATCTGCCTTTTTACTTGGGATCTTGATGTGTGAAGGTGTTGGATGAGTTATGAGTTTGGCTGAGTCTTCCTGGGTTCCTATGATGTATGTTGACTACTTCTATTGTGACCAAATATCTCTTTTTCAATTTTTTTTATTTGAAAGTAGTTCTTGTCATTTATATCCTATTTTTTGTCATAGTCTTTTCTAGTATCAGTATCTTGTTTGGCTTGTGTTTGATGCTTGCTGTAGGGATTGATATTTTTTAGTGTATTTTATTGCATTTTCATTCATCTATATTGAAAATTCAAAAATAATTTTATAATTCCATGTTTACTTACATCTTGCATATGCATTCGAATTGGTACTTGCATTAGGTTTGCTTAAATGATATTAGTGTTTAGGCTTTCATATAGGAAGGATTGCATTGGAAATTGAAAGGAAAATATTTTTTGTGCTTTACATATAGTGGCATACCATTTTTCATTTAAAAAAGAATTGCACTTGGCATTGTTTTTAGGTGTGCATATTTGCTTCATTGCTGAGTTGTAATATCACTAGTTGCACATCCATTTCCCTTGAGTTATCACAACCTATAAAATTAATGCTTAAATTAAAAGCGATTATAGGGTGCGCCAACAAGCTTAGGTTGTAGAGTCTTGGAATATAATGTTGTGAGTAAACTTCTTCAAGACTATGAAACAAAACGATTAGGTCTCTATCTAGGTGAGAAGAGAAATCCTTGGTATAATGATTGTTCTCAAGGGGCTCCTCTTACACAGGAGTTAAGCATGAGGTAGCGTGCATGTTGGTGGTGGGGATAGCCCCCTACTACTTTTTGTTGAGCAATGGAGATATTTCCATGATCTTATTCATATCTGGAGGATTTCAAGGTACCTTTGGTGCTTTCGAGCTTTGGGCTTTGTTACCATGCCCATATGGTAGATCCCACCTCTGACTGTTTGCCTAAGCATTGGTTATATTGGGGTGACCTTATTTTCCTTACCTAGGTATGGAGGGGGTACTTGCAAAGGTTATTTTGTGAGTGTCTTTCCCAGCTAGGGGTTGGACAGAACAATCACTTTACACATTGAGGCTAAGGGCCACTATAATTGGTTACACACCTCCACTTGTAGTGTATGGGAGTCTCAAGACTCTACTAGGTGAGACATACTTGCTGCATTCATGAGATCACTTATCCTCCCTCTTGTATTGTTTACATCTGACCTAGTTTTACTTAGGGGTGTTCTCTATGTGCGCTGGTTGGATTTTGGGGTCATAGTTACTTGAGTGTTTTTATTTGTGTAGTCATTGTGGATCAATTTTTGACACCTCGCCGATATCAACATTTAGTAGTATTAGCGCCTTGTGATCCTCCTCCTCCTCTTTGTAAGAGGATTCAACATTCTAGGAGACCTATTTCCCATAGATATTCCCATATAGTTCTCACCATGAGTAACTTCAGAATCCCCGGAGTTCCCTCAGTTCCCATCGTATGGTATGGGTGGATAAGCATTTGAGGTTCCTCCTTCATCTACTGTATGGATACATAGGACTCTAGTTTACATCGACCCTCATGGGGATGGTCCATCCCATGCTACATGACCATAGTTGTTAGACTTTAAAGTTGTCCATCAAAAATTTTCCTCGGGAAGGTCGAGTGTTGAGACTCAGTTAGTTCCCTCTAGCACAAGTCCTTTTACATTCAACATATTGAATATCACTACCAACATTCTGTCACCTACTCTAGGTTCTAATTCCGACCCTAGTGTTGGATTGGGGGACATGATAACCCCTTACCTTGCACATAAATTCAGAAGTGGACATATTCCACCTTCTACTCCATTTTTTTGAGGATTTTCACTTCCTTCATCTGGTCTTAACACCAGTGTTCATTACCATGGGGGTGGTAGTGAATACGTGAATGGTGGGTCTACAACTTACATTCCTTCTTATGTCCCTTTGTCCACCACACCGATTCCTTCAAATTCCTTTCTTATGATGACACTCCCTTTGTCTCGCATGATCCCTAGAGAAGATATGATCCATTTAACTATGTTGTCCCATCCTCAACTGGTGCAATTGTTTCTAGAGGTTACGTACCTCCCTAGATATCTGGGGGTCAATTAGTCTATCAATCCTATAAATATGGTTATATGGTTCCTCCTTCTTAGGGAATACCTCAATACTGAATTCCCGTGCATCCTTATATGGTCCATATGGGAGGTGGTTATTATCCTTCTAGTCAAGGCCATGACCTTTATCAGAATCATCCCTACATGAACCAATCCTTTCAGGGAGAATGGAACCAAATGGAATAGACTAGGCTCCCATTTTTATCCACTTTGAATATTCCTAACCCATCGAAACTTACCAATGACCCGGTGTGTCATGATCTGATGTCGACGGTTTTTATTGCCAAGCTTGCTTCATATAGTCCAAAGTTTGAGGGTGAGAATGGAGAGGACCCCAATGATCATGTGACTAAAATCCACTTGTGGTGCTCTTTGAATTCACTGAAGCATGATTTGGTTCAACCACGACTGTTTCAATGCACCCTTAGGAATTCTATAGCGAAATGGTATATAGAGCTTCCTGGGGGCACATATCAGATTTTCAATGACTTAGCCTTGGTATTCCTCAACCACTTTCAGTTGTTGGTACGCTATGATGCTAATACCAAGCTCTTGTTAAAATTTCAGCAAGATAAGGCCACCCATATCTCTGATCATGTTCAAGAGTGGCATAGATGAAAGCGGTTGATTAAGGCCAACATTCCACCTGAATTTTTATTGGAATGGTTCCTGAGGTCTTTATTATCGTATATCATGAAGGATGTTTCAACGTCCAGAGTGACTATCGAGGAGAATGCTATATTTAGGGCTCAATAGTTAGAATTGACTTACGCTAAGTTTGGGATTCTTTACAATATTATCCCTAACACGCCGCGATCAAACATTGATCCTAAGTTCACACTCGAGACACATGGCGATGGCATTATTGGATCCATAAGTACGAAAGTTGTGAACTAGGTTACAACTCAATTGAAAAATTTCTCTATTAACTAGTCCATGGATGGACAGGCTATGACCTTGTCCATTCCCACCCAATCGACATATGTAATTTCTGTGCATTCATCGAATCAGAAGGGTAACCAGTATCCAAGACAAAATAGAAAAAAGGGAAGACATAATGGGAATAGAAAGGAGAGTCAAAACAATGACAAGAATGACAAAAGTGCTTGGGGGGAAAATAAACCTAAGAATAAGGTCAAATTTCCTTGCAATTCTTGTGGAGGAGACCCTATCACCTACTTGTTCCCTCGTATTAAGGATGCCTCGAATTTCATCGCATAGAGCCCAGCTGTGGTGATTCACCCTATTCCTCATAATCAGGATATGGCTTCGAGGACCTTGACCACCACAAGTAGTTCTGGTGGGAATCAAAACCCACAAGTCATGGAAGGTGGTAATGGTTGTATCAACATGATGTCAGCTACCAACGCTGTGACTCATTCACAAGACTATGGTATGTCACAACCCAACATGGGTAAAGAACCTACAACTCGTAATATTCCTTTGCAAATCAATAAACCTGAATCTATACCACGCATACCAAAATGGGTCTTAAAGCATTTGGGGCACAATCCTAATGTCCGAGCCATGCAAAATTATTCCATCGTTGAGGACTTGGGCCAGAATCCTTGTGCGATGTCGGCTCTTGAAGTACTTCATACTTCTGCTTCACAAAGGAGATCACTGTTAGCTGCTCTTGGAGTACCTGACCTAAATGGTTCCACCGTGGTTAGATTTAAGACTCATGATGTCTAGCCTCGCTTTCCTTACCATGTGGAAATTCCATGTGGAGTGTTTGAATAACACTATTAAATGCACATTTTTTAATGAAGGAATTGCAACCTTCGTGATGTCTCTAGATTGTTGGATAGGCCTTGGCTCTCTCGTGTTGTCCAAACATATGACTATGCTGACAACATTTGATGGATGTTCATTCAAACCACATGGAATTATTCTCTTGCTTCAATTCAAGTTTGGAGGGAATAGCATGTCAATAAAAGTTGATGTGGTTGATGTGCCCCTTGACTACAATCTATTCCTAGGCCCAAAATGGATTTATGCTATGAGAGTGATCATATTGTATGTATTTCATGTCATGTGCTTCCCTTTCAAATATAGGATTGTTACGATCAATCAATTGCCATTTGATAATTCTATTTCATCTGCATCATCGAGACCTATTATCCCGACCATTCATAATTCTTAGTCGACAACTGAGAATGTTGGCGTCGAAATGTATCCATCATTGATGGGAAATTTTAATATCTCGGTACCAATTTTAGTCATTATTTCTAGTCCTGGTAGTGGTTCATCACCTTTGAGTTCAGTCCCATTTCGCACAACATATTTGGATGACCCATGGACTCTTCCTTCTCTTAGTCATTTAGATGAAGACATTATACCTACCAGGGTGGAAATGTCATTGTCTATAGTAGAGACTGCTTATCAAGTTATACTTGATCCTACTGATGACCTCAGTCCTTCCCCTTCACGAACTAAAGAGGAGGATATTTTTTCATTGCATGCTTAGGAGGTTGCATAATCATACTCACATGATTTCCTTGACGACGCTTTTCCTTAAGGTGAAGCTATTCTCAAGGCCATTACTGGTCCAAAAAAACCTTGGGAGGAGATGCATCATCGATCTAATTAATTCCTTCTAGATCTTGAACGGGTCGAGTGTGATGACTTTAGGAAAACCTTAAGAGAGAATGTTGGTCATCTTGTGATCCCATTAGGCACTCATGGCATATACGCCAAAGGGAACACAGAAAATACATCTCCAACTATTCCGATTAACATTTCTCGGATTCCTAGTAAAATTGAGAATGTTTACATCGATGTTGATTGTTCCCCCGATGAATTAAGATATACACCAAGCTCTTTAAATAATTTCGTGATGTATTTGCTTGGTCATATGATGAAATGCCAAGGATTTATTCCCCCATTGTTGAACATGAAATCAAAACTTATCCAAATTCTAAACATGTTTGACAACGCTTACGTGCGATGAACCCTCGTAAAGTGCCTGCTATTAAGGCTGAGATATAGAAGTTGCTTAAAGCTAGATTCATATATTTGGTTCCCTTCACCGAATGGGTATCAAACCCTAGTCCTGTTGATAAGAAGCAGGGGACCATCCATGTATGTACCGAGTTTAGATACCTGAATAGGGATTGTTCAAAGGATAATTTCCTCACACCATTCATTGATCATATTTTGGATGAGTGTGCGAGAAGTGAGGTTTTATCATTTATGGATGGATTTTCAGGGTATAATGAAATTCAGATTAAACCTGAGGATCAACATAATATGGAATTTATATGTCCTTGGGGTACCTTCACATACCAGAAAATGCCTTTTGGACAAAAAAATGTTGGTGCTACTTTTCAACGGGCCATGAGCTTCGCCTTCCATGACCTTAAACGCATTATTGAAGTTTATCTAGACGATTTAGCTGCTCACTGTCATTTGAGAGAGGATCATTTGGATCATCTGTGTTTGGTATTTGAGAGATGTCGTCATTATCATATCCAGTTGAACCCTAAAAAGTGCATCTTTTGTGTTAGGGTCGGTCATTTTTTGGCATTTATCGTATCTAAGGAGGGGATTAGGGTTGATCCTTTAAAGGTTGAAGAAATACTATAATTGTATCCATTGCACAATTAGACACCTTTAGAGTCTCCAAGGGATGGATATTTCTTTACGTCGATTTGTCATTAATTATACCAATCTGACCAAGGGATTTACATGCTTTTTTAAGAAGGATACTCTTTTCATATGGGATGAGCGAGTCTAGGAGTCCTTCGACGCTTGTAAGAAATCCTTGGCATAAGTCCTCATGCTTAGTCCACCTAACTATAGCAGGGATTTCTTGTTGTATGTGGATGCATCTCAAGAGATGATTAGCATGGTTCTTGTTCAAGAGGATGATGAGATCCAAGAGCATGTTATTTATTATCTTAGCCGAAATATAATTGAAGTGGAACTCCGATATAGTCACATTGAGAAATTAGCCTTAGTGATTGTTCATGCAGTCCAACGTTTGAGACATTATTTATTTCTTTTCTAGACTATAGTTATAGCCCATATCAATCCATTTCAATTCATCTTGACTAGACGAATGATAGGGGAAAATACAATAAATGGATTGTTATCTTACAAGAGTTTGACCTTGAATTTGTTTCTGCAAAATCGAAGAAGTTGTTAATATTTGTTGAGATAATGTCATATATCCCTAGTCTGGATGAATATATGACTCATGAGGATTCATTTGTGGATGAGCACATTTTCTCATTTCATCTACGGACCCTTGGTATGGTGACATTATCATCTATCTTCATACTTTGAAGGTTCCCCATCACCTATTGAGGGATGAGCATCGACGCTTACGTCATAACTCTAAGGAATATTCATTATCGATGATGCTTTGTATCGCCATGGGGTAGATTTCATTTTGCATCGTTATTTAACCCATGATGAGTTGAATTTCATGCTGAATGATTGCTACGATGGGGTGTGTGGTGGTCATTTATTTGGGCTCGCTACAACCCAAAAGATTCTTAGAGTGGGTTATTATTTGTCGTCGATATTTAAAGATTGTGTTAATGTAGTCAAGTGATGTCACCCTTGCCAGGTGTTTGTGTGTAACATGAGCTTGCATCCTTCCATGTTACACCCAATTATTACCATCGGTCCCTTCGCCAAGTGGGGGGTGGATTTTATGGATTTCAACCCAACATTTGCTGGGGGGGCACCATCACATTATTGTGGCCATATATTACTTCACGAAATGGGAAGAGGCTATTCATATGATAAAATCCGATGGTGATATGACCACTCATTTCATATTCAATTAGATTATCACCCAGTTCGGGATCCCGAAGGAGCTTGTCACTGACCATGGAAGGAAATTTTAGAACAAGATGATGGCTGGAATAGCCTTGAAATTAGGGTATAATTCAGAACATTCTTCTTCTTACTACCCCCAATAAAATGGCAAGGTCGAATATGTTAATAAACCCCTTAAGTTCATTCTACAAAAAACCATCAAATAAAGCAAAACGAATTGGCATATCATGCTATACCCTACTTTGTGGGATTACCAGACCACGGTTAACACTGCCACCATATTTTCCTCATATCAACTAGTGCATGGGGCAGATTCGATTTTACCAGTTGAATACGAGATCCCTTCATTAAAACCCGACATAGAGTTTTTACCTGACACTTCTGAGTTAAAGGAACATTTAGTCCACTTAGAGAACCTAGATGAGAAATGTTAGGATGTTGTGGTGGCTCTAGAGATAAATAAGAGTCATGTTAAGGACCAATACGATAATTATATCCGACCCTATTGTTATACTGAAGGTGACTTGGTCCTATTGTATGGCCAAGCCAGTGAACCATTAGGGGCAGGTAAGTTCAACCCCATGTGGGATGGACCTTACATTGTGAAACGTGTCCTAGAGAAATTTTCCTATGAGTTAGAGGACTATGAAGGGAATTCCTTGGTAGAGCCTAGAAATGGGATCTATCTCAAGAAGTACTATGATTGAACTTTATCTCAAGATACTATCTTGTATATTACTATACAAGTTTAAATAATTTATATTTGGTTCCCTTGTAGTGTTATCGGTTTGTTGACATGCTTCCTATCCCATGGAAGATTCCGACAGAGTCTTTGATATACTTAGGATTTGATGATGGTTCTAGTCACCACACCTAGAACCTAGCTTCAAATGCTTGAGTTATATATGCACTTAAGGGTCAACTAGTGTCTTCAGGAGTAGTGTTCCTCCAGTCATCTTCAAATAATTTTTCCAAGTATATTGTCGTGATTGAACTACTATGCTAAGCCATTTCAAATGTTATTCGATCTCTTGAAGTTCACCTAGAATCGCAGTTAGTTGTTTCACAGTTTAATGGCCTGTACCATATCAACAATCCTAGGTTATTGAGAATGTTTTTAAGGGTAATATTGTTGGAGCAGTAGTTTTATTACATTACATACATTCACATACCTAGACATTATAATCAAGTTATCGATTCATCTGCAAATTACGCTTTAGATTGGAATTTTTCACATCAATGAAGAAGTATGTACATAAAAACATTCACATTCAGACACATCTATATATATATCAAACCGATCACTATAAGCTTTTATTTCCGAATATGAGTTCCAAAAATGGTATCATAGTAAAAAAAAGGGCCTTAAACCACCAAAATATACATGTTCGATACAAAATATCTATCCCGCCATCTATGACTGTGGGCCTGGATGATGATAATGGTAACACACTACAACATTGTTCAACTGCCTGAACAACCTAACTTACGGATGGGGTACCCTAACCATTGTTGAATATTGTAACTTCAAAGGATATTCTAAATGTATTTTACTGATGTAACCCAAGGGAGATGTTATTATTCCTCCGACGATGTGTTACTATTGTATTTGGTCATCATAGAGTCATGAGGTAAAGCCTCCATTATAAGTTGGGTCATTATTACCCTAAAGAATAATATAATATACTATTTTGAGTCTTCCTAGGTGAAGTCGGCCCATATAGTTTAGTGGGTCTAACTTGTATAGGGTAAAATTCAGTTGGCTCAATGTGTATAAATAGGATAGCCGTGATTCTTATTTGGATACAGACTCACTCACTTGAGTAGTGCATAGGAGAGAGAGAGACAAAAAAAGAGGAGAATGCCTGTTTTTGGGGTTATATCTTATACATCTTATACAGAGGAAGTTTTGGCTGGGTTTTCTTCCCCTTGAGGGTTTCCTAAGATAAATACCATGTCTACCTTGTGATTGTGTTTCTTTCGGTGATTCTGCATATGTTGCTATTGTGATTTTGAATTGAACAATAATGATATATTTTCTAGCATATGAAATATTAACATGGTATTAGATCTAGCCTGAATAAGACAACTTTCACAAGGTGAAACTCCCTCTCCTCCCTCTCCAGAAGAAATTAGGGTTTCTACAAAATTTGGAGTTTTGAAGATCTTCTTGCATAGAAATTTGTGCCTCCCTAGAGTGCATCTATTGAGACAAAGATAAATTTTTTTGGGTGTTTGAATATCTGGGAAAGCCAAACCCTAGTTTGGCCTGAACTAGAAAACTACTGAAAACCAGAACCAGAAATTTTGCAGAGCTGCAACCTCACAAGTAGGATTTGAAGGGTGAATATTTGGGATCTCCAGAAATCAGTTGGAACAACCAACTTGCCTCAGTTAAGTGCATATACCGGTAAGGTCAGATTTATATTTTTAGAAATTTCATTTTTAGTGACCTACTAGACAAGATGTCCCCAAGCACTAATCTTGAGGATAGGATGGAAGGCATAGAAAACTTCCTAGCTTGGAAGTACAGGATTGGTCTCATTATGAAAGAGAATGGCCTTGAGAAGTACATCACAATGAGATTGCAGAACCTAAAGAAGATGAAGTGAAGGAGAAGCATGAACAAGACCTAATCAAGGCAATGAGGATCATTGTTGACTATATTAAAGATCACTTGATCCCTGAAGTGTCATATAAGAAGAAACCTAAGCATATGTATTATGCACTTTCCAGAATGTATGAGGGAAGGAACATCAACATAAATATGAATATGAGAGCTCAACTGAAGGGCGCCAAGATGAGCAAAGGGGAATCTATACAAGGTTAATTCACAAGGGTCTCTCAGTTCAGAGAACAACTAATTGCTATTGGAGACACCCTTTATGAGGATGAACTAGTTATGAATGCTCTCAATGGCCTCACCAGACCTTGGGACTCATTCATTCAGACTCTGTGTGCAAAAAAATAAAGTATGAAGTTTGACATAGTATGGGAATATTGCATACAAGAAGAAGCTAGAGTAGCCAACAGAGAAGCTCTACTCAGAGAAGATGATCAGGCTCTAACCACCCATACTAAAGGAAGAAAACAATAAAGCTTCAAGAAGAGTAATCATAAGCCTTCAAAGAAGAAGTTTCAAAATATGAAGAAGGATTAATCAAAGTATCAATGCTACAACTGTCATAAGATAGGACACCTATCTAGAGAGTGTCCATCTCTAAAGAAGAAGAACAACAACAAGAGACATCATTCTCATCTAGCTAAAGATGAGAATTAAGAAGAACAAATACCTCGAAAGAGACTAACTAGAGGTGAAGATGTAGAAGAATATGTGTTATTCTCTACACTCTCTGGGTCTGTAACACCTGGATAATATACATGGCTTATTGATAGTGGTGCCTCAAAGCACATAACAGGGAAGAAGCAAACTCTGTCAAGACTTGAAGAAAATAACTCTCCCCAGAAGGTATCATTGGGAGATGAATATCAATATCCAATCAAAGGTATCGATGAATCAATCTACAAGCTTGACTTCGAGAATTCCATGAAGATGAAGGAAGTATTGTATGTACCAGGTTTGAAAAATAACTTACTTTCCATCTCTTCTCTAGATAAGAAATGATATAGAGCTACTTTTATAGATGGACAAGTACTTATGTGGTACAAAGAAAAGACACTTGAAGATGTTGTGGTCATTGGAGAAGAAGAAGAAGGACTATACAAGCTCAAAGGATATCCAGAGACAACCCTTGTCCATGAGACTACCAGCACAAGTGAACTGTGGCATATGAGACTTTCTCATATCAACTACAAAGCATTTCCCTATGTGAGCAAGGTGGTAACATGGTTACCATATATGAATATCGAACATGAGGGAACTTGCAAAAGATGTGCAAGAGGAAATAACATCAAGAATCCCTTTCTGAAAAGTGAAACAAAGACTAAAGGTACGTTGGAACTAATTCATTATGATGTATGTGGTCCTATTCCCTCCATATAATTAAGTGGATATGAGTATTATATTCAAGAAATACTTGGATATACTTATTGAATAATAAGAGTGAAGTATTGGGGAAATTCAAGGAATTCAAATCCTTGATAGAGAACCACTCAAAAAAGAGAATCAAGACACCGAGATCAGCTAATGGTGGAGAATCCACTTCAAAAAAATTTGATGCATTCTGCAAGGAGGCAGGAATCAAGAGGTAAATAACCACTCCCTATAATCCCCAACAGGATGGTGTTGTGGAAAGAAAGAATATAACTATCATGGAAGCAATGAAGACCATGATTCATGACCAAGACCTCCCTATGCACCCATGAGCTAAAGCAACAAGAACAACTGCATATGTGCATAATAGATTATCTCATAGTTCTCTTGGATTCAAGAATCCCGAAGAGATGTATACATGAAAGAAACCTGAAGTGAACCATCTCAAGATATTTTCATGCCCAGTATATGTACATATTCCGAAAGAGAAGAGAACCAAATTGGATCCTTTTGGAAATGAAGGAATACTTGTTGGAGTTTTTGAAGTATCCAAAGCCTTCAGTATATAAATATCAGGATTCCATCGTATCGAGATTAGTAGGGATGTAACATTTTACAAATAGAAAAATATTAAGAAATCTAGAAGGTGTCAGCTTGAAGAAGTACATGAAGAGGATGTACCTCCTAGAATGGTAGAAGCTAGAACCTCTCCTGAAATAGTAGCATATGAAGGTCATGGCATGCTAGAACCTTGGGAACCCCCTACTATGGATATCTCTTGAAAGAGAAAACCTGTTTGGATAAGAGAAATCATACAAGAAGCAGAAAGACATGGAGCTCCAGAAGGCTCCACAAGAACCAACAAAATGTCAAAGCCATATTCCAGTTATGTAGCTTTAATGTGTGACCTTGTAGATCAAGAACCCACCAGCTATGAGGAAGTTGCACAGAAGAAAGAATGGTTTGAATCAATGATGGAAGAATACCAGTCAATAATGAAGAATGATGTTTGGGATATAGTTCCCAAACCAGAAAACAAGAGTGTGGTATCTTGGAAATGGATCTACAGGATAAAACATGCTTGTAATGGAAGTATTGAAAAGTACAAAGCAAGATTTGTGGCTAGAGGATTCTCTTAGAAAGAGGGAATTGATTATGAAGAGACATTTGGTCCAGTAGAAAGGTACACTTCCATAAGAACCATAATGGAACTTGCTTCCATGATGAAATGGGATTTACACCAGATGGATGTAAATACAACCTTCCTTAATGATGTGAATGAGGAACAGGTTTACATCGAATATCCACAAGGATTTGAAGAGTGACTCATGTATGGAAGTTGAAAAAGGCTCTGTATGGACTGAAGAAGATCCTATAGCTTGGTATTGTAGAATAGATATATTCTTGACAAGCTTGGGATTTACCAAGAGTAAAGTCGATCCTAACCTTTACATGAATATACTATTACTGTATGTGGATGATCTATTTATGACGGTGTTATAGAGAGAAACTTCCTATGGCTTGGGGTGTACCACAACATATAGATAGATCACAAAAATCAATCCTTTCCCAATATGAAAGAGAAACCAAACATCTAACACTAAAGGATCTCGAATCATACCTTATTCCAGACGGTTGAAGTAGATCCTCGTTGAGCTTTTTCCAATCTCGCTTGTGCTAGCAATTTGCTCTCAACAACAGCAAACAAGACAAGCATGCTATATAATATGGTGTTAGATCTACTCTAGCCTATATAATCAACAATGTATAAGCAATTAAACATATCCATGGATTCAATATTCATTCAAATGCACATTATTGGATAGGAAAAGATATTTCTATTAATCAAATCAGAGAATACACAAGTGACAACCTCTGTCGGCACGTCTACGAACCAGAGAAACTGAGTCCTCCACCTGGGCCTCCACCACCTCAATCCTCCATATCTTGATAGCAAGCTCACAAGAAAAGGAAAGCTTAGGAAGAACAAAAAGTGTTCCAAAGGGACAAAGGGATGTAGACTCAAGTATAAGCAAGCTATGACAATAGTGGACTACAGTTTCCTTGATCTTAAATTCCTCCTCTTCAATGTATCCAAGGGGTTCCTTATATAGCACTCTGAAGGGGTAATGGAGGGTCAAATCCGAGCGATCTCGAGGCATATGGAAGGCCAAGAGTCAAGTGGTTTGGACACACATCAAGGAAAACTCCAAAAATATTTGGACTTATGCACACATCCGGATGTATGCGGGTTTGAGGTCAATATCCGGGTATATATGCGAATATGGGATTAAAATTCGCGTACAACAAGAAATAGGTGTTTTTAGGGATGAACTTGGAAACATAAAAGTATAATATTGGTCCATGGGGTCCAAAGAGTATACAGAGGGACAAGGAAGGCCATGAATATGTGATCAACCATGTGCGGTAAAATCAGCTGTAATAGATGGGAAATGAGAAACATATCACAAATTGTAAGAAGAAACTAGATGAAGAATTTGAGAAGAAAGATCTTCGATTCATGGATTATTTCCTAGGGCTGGAAGTGTGGAAGAGCCCAGGAGGAATCTTTCTGAATTAGGGAAGGTATGGAGTAGAAATATTGAAAATATTTGATATGTTGGACTATAAGGCCATGGCCACACCCATGGACACCAACCTGAAGTTGTTACCTGATGAGACATAAGAGTTAGTGGACATAACTCAGTACAAACAAATTATTGGGTCATTAATGTATCTGGTGAACACAAGGCCAAATATATGCTTTTCTATAAAAACCTTGAGTCAGTATCTAGTTAAACCTAGACAGGTTCACCTGATAGCTGCAAAGCATGTTATGAGGTACCTAAAAGGTACGATAGATTTGGGACTTTAATATGGGAGAGATCATGACTACAAACTATATGGATATACAGATTCATATTGGGAAGGAAGTGCCATAGACAAGAAAATCACATCAGGTGGATGTTATTGTCTAGGATCTACCATGATCTCATGGTTTAGTATGAAACAGTCCAGTGTTTCTCTCAATACAGCTGAAGAAGAGTACATTGCAGCTTGCTCCACTTGTTGTGAAGTGATATGGCTTCAGAAGATGATGTCAAGATTATTTGACATGGAGTTTGACACCACCTTGATTCTATGTGACAACCAGACGGTTGTATAAAGATGACAGAGAACTCGGTGTTCCATGAAAAATCAAAGCACATAGAAATCTGATACTTTTATTTAAGGGATATGGTACAAAAGGGAGCTATCAAGATCCAGTATGTGAGTATAGATGAGCAAGTTTCTGATGTAATGAGCAAGCCTCTATATCGAGTAAAGTTTGAATATTTCTACGACAAGCTTGGTGTAGTTCGAAAATACCTTCCTCGCAAGGGGGAACGATGATGGAACTACAAATGAACAAGATATGGACCTTCTTCGAAAAGGAAGATCAGGTCGAAGACATGAACCCTCCTCAGACAAAGGGGGAGCAGGTTGATAATGTGGAAATTCCCAAGAAAAGGAGAATAATGATGAGAATGACATCGATCATGGATGACAGTGATGATGAAGGTTTGAAATTCACTTATGGACGATAGTATCCTCTCTTGAGGATGGCATGTATAACACTTTATTCATGATAGTGGTCCTTAGTAAGGATGTCCCTGCAGATGTTACTCTCGCATGGAGAGTACCCGCATTCACTTGTGGATACTATAGAATAAACACTCGCACAAGACTAGTCCTAACCTTAGTGGTAAGAATGCTCTACAATGAGTCCTCATGGACGACATGATTGACATTTTGTATGCAGTCGAGATATGCTCTATAGACAATACTCTTGTATGGAGAGTATGCCTACATTCAAATGTATATACCATTGAATAACACTCGCTTGGGAGTGGTCCTAACATTAGTGGTATGGATGCTTTATGACGAGTCCTCATAGATGTAGTAGTAGAACACTCACTTGGGATTGGTCCCAACCTTAGTGGTATGGATGTTCTATGATGAGGGTCAACATTTTGTATGTGGTTGATATCTACTCTGCTAAAAATACTCTTGCATGGAAGAATATACCTACATCATAGTGTAGATACTGTAGTATAACATTCACTTGGGAGTGGTCCTAACCTTAGTGGTATGGATAGTCTATGATGATTCCTCATGGATGATAGGGCCTACACTAGGTGCACTTGAGACCTACATTTAGTTGTAGATGATTCAACTGGTCGATATCATGGACAAGGATGATGGAGGATTACATCATCCTTGGACTTACTCCTAAAGTGACAGGGATTGATCATCCCGCAAAGAGATCATGTGTACTGTAGGTAGTATAGTGGAAAAGGTTCATGTAGATCAAAGTACGATTGGAAAGGATCAACAAGATCAAAGTACTATTGAAAAGGATTGAAATGATCGAAGTCTTGTTGCTACGAAGGATCAAGAATATCATAATACTACTACAAAGGATTGAAGATCAAATTGCTGCTATGAAGGATTGAGAAGATAGAAAGTGTTGCAAAGGATCGAAGATCGAAGTATTACTTCAAAGGATTAGAATATAAAAGTGCTGCTACGAAGGATCAAAATATCAAAGTGTTGTTGCCAAAGGATGAAGTGATCGTGTGATCCAGAAGATGAAGACATTGAAGAGTAATTGTTCTAGTTACTGATTGTGAAAACTTCCTATGACGTATATATGTATTACCTTGATACTGCTAAATATATTGTGTCTCTGTTATCCTATAGTCTATGATGATGTTGTCGGTAGAATAACCTTCTCATTAAGGGGGAGTGTTGAATATTGTAACTTCAAAGGATATTCAAAATGTATTTTTTTGATGTAACCCAAGGGAGATGTTATTATTCCTCCGACGGGGTGTTACTATTGTATTTCGTCATCATAGATTCATGAGGTAAAGCCTCCATTGTAAGTTGGGTCATTAGTACCCTAATGAATAATATAATATACTATTTTGAGTCTTCCAAGGTGAAGTCGTCCCAGACAGTTTAGTGGGGCTGACTAGTTTAGGGTAAAAGTTAGTTGGCTCAATGTGTATACATATGAGAGTTGTGATTCTTGTTTGGACGCATACTCACTCACTTGAGTAGTGTATGGGAGAGAGAGAGAGACAAAATAGAAGAAGGAGAGAGAGAGAGACAAAATAGAAGAAGGATAATACCTGTTTTTGGGTTTATATCTTATACATCTTATACAGAGGAATTTTTGGTTGGTTTTTCTTCCCCTTGAGGGTTTCCCAGGATAAATACCGTGTCTATATTGTGATTGTGTTTCTTTCAGCGATTCTGCATATTCTACTGCTGTGACTTTGAATTGAACACTAATGATATCTAGTCTAGCACATGAAATATTATCAACCACATGCCTCTGCATCACCTCAGGAAAGTCGTTGACTTGTACCATGGGGATCTTGTTTGTTAATCAAGCCATGTTGCAATGTATGTTCTGTAATGTCCACCCAGCATCAGTGTCGATCATCTCATCTCCTCATCCCCTATGTTGATGTCATGGGAAACCATCCGATCGTGGTGGAACTACATATGCACACATAAACTTAATGTCAGTACTTGATACAACCAAAAACACACTTTTGAATTCCACATATATCAAAAATACAAGAAATGAAATAATTCAAAAATGTAAATGGGATGTTACTGATATCTCCAAGTGCAGACCCTGGTGGTAATGGCATGTATTGATCTCTATGGAAGTGGATCCCAACATAGGGATAGTCATTTATGGCGATGATCTATCATCGCCACTAGTGGAAGAATTTAGGTGGGAAAGGAGTGGTTTCCCTACCTCCCACTAACCTCTGCACCACATCCGTTCAGCATGTCTAGGATGGATCTCGTAGACTTGAGGAGGGACCTCAACTCTAGGGCTAATAATTGGTACCCTCTCAAAAAATAAAGTGCTCAATATGTTGGAAAACCCAAAGTTTTTGATTCGACCCAACTTGCAGTTAATCAACTTAGTATCTCATGGTGCTCAACAGTGAAGTATTGTAGTCATATACCATGGGCCTCATGCATTCTACAACATAGAACATGTGAGGTCATGATGATTGATGTAGTGATGTTGACCCCTCTATTCTAGCCAACACTAGAATGATTACCTTGATACTGAGGCTTTGGATTACATTTACCAGGACTTGAATTCCCACCTTTTCAGTATTTAGAACATAATATACAATTATGTATTCATCGATAGTCAGTCCTCCACCTAATCCACGAGCATGTATATTTACTACCTTGACTTGGAGGGATAGTATGATAATGAAGTAGATATCATATACCTCTAGTATCAATGACATACCGTCTAGCATGAATGCCTCCGTGTCTAGATCCCAATAGCCCACAAAAATTTGCAAGAGTCTTGGTTAAGACCTCAAACTCCCAAGGTTCCAAAACTTATATAGACCACACCTTTGTAACACTTGTTGAGCATTTTCATCACCATAAACTGCTCTATCAACATCCTTATGTTCACATTCTCTCCATTCTAGCACCATCCTGCCAATAAAAACCAAAGTTATGTGAGTTTTTACCATTTGATTTGACATCCCCGACATTATACAAAAGTTTTAATGACAACATGTGTGTATGTACACAGGTAGGATTTTATTTGCCCGCGTATATGCATCCCTAAAAGTGACCCAATAACCTGCCACCAGTGTGCATCGAGAATCCCACCTTTGGTGGTCGAAAGCTTAAAAATTCACCATTTGAATTTAAAAATTAATGCATTGAATGGGTAGAGAATGGGATTATGAGTTACATGGTCTTGACAATTGTTGATTTCATGGCTTGTAGCTCCCATAATCTTCATCTAAAGTTTGGGGGTCCAATAAGATCCAAATGCACTATGATGGGTAAAAAACCAAATGGTATGAAACAATTTGATTTTTTACTATTTATTAAATATTTTTACCCACTTTTCCTATAGTTTGGACTCTTTACTGGCTATTTCCAGCTATTCTGGACTAATATTGTTTTGTAGGGTCCCCTTTTGGTGCATTTTGCTGAGATTTTGGCTCGTTCATTCCCATGGAAGGTATAAAAATGACCTGGCATTTAGGATAAGACCACTTTATGTTTGCATTATGCATTATCCTATGACTATGTCACGTTAACCATATGTATGAACCCACTTCTTAATGTCACAAAACCATCTTACTACTACTATAAGTGACATTATGTAAGTGGTAGAGCTTTCCTAATCATGGGTGCCCTAGTTAGAACCTGAATTATCATTCGATGCCCATGCTGAGCATTCTTCCTTGGGTCTGGGAGTCCCTCGCAGTCCCTCCATGCCTTTGAACAATAACCTCATATTCTTTCTTATCTTTTATTCTATATATCTCTTATAGAAACTCCTATTTTTTATCAAGTTGTAATTGCATTGCATGCTTCCGCTTGTCATATTGAGCTTAATGCTGGCTCCCTGCTTCAATTTTATAATACATATAGCCCGAGCTTATCTCAATTATAGCCAAGAAGAGCCTCTCAACTATATTTTACAACTTGATTATCCCATACTTGGGGGAAACATCCCCCAAAGTGTCATTATCCTGCATATGCTTCCTTGCATTGAGCATAAGTATGTTCCAAAGCTTGGAACTAGTTTTCTTTCTCGTGACACTCGTTTTCTCCTTGTTGTACTATAATAAATTTTACTCTTTTTCAAGCTTCTTAGCATGAAAAAGACAAAAAAAAATCATAAAACATAAAAATTCAGACACAAGAGACAATGAACACAGTGTTTTTCCTCAGGGAAACCATAAATGGAGAAAACCCTGCAAATTCCTCAGAGATAGAATCAGAACCAAAAGTAAAACCCAAAATAGTAAGATGATCTCCCGACAGCAGTAGCCTCTTTCTTTCTAGCCCCAACAACTTCTTCTCCCTCAGTTATGTGCTACAACTGAGTGTGAGTGAGTGTGTGATAAATAGAGAGACTCACTCTCTATTTATATTAATTCCCAAATTGACAATAACTTACTAGGGCTGACTTCTCTAGGAGAGTCTAATAACCCTAGTGCCTTGGAACCATGGGGACTTTAACCCTTGATCAATAGGAGCGTTACCCACAAATACTTGACATGACTTGTTTACATTATAGAACCTCTCGATAGGAACATCGGGGCATGACATGACTCAAATACATTACAAACAAATCCTGGAATAAACATCGGGTTATAATACATAAGATATATGTATGAATACATTATGAAGTTACAAATACATTAACACTCCCTCTTAACTAGGAAGGTATTCTCTCGACACAATTTATCGGCACAAGTCTTCTTCTTTGTATCATCTGGATCATCATCGAGTCCTCATCATCTTCAATTCATCTTCATCTTCAAGTCATCTTCATCTTCGAATCTGGATCATCACTCGATCTGGATAATCACTGGAACATCATCACTGGATCTGGATCATCACTGGAACATCATCACTGGATTTGGATCATCACTAGATCTGGATCATTGATCCGTAGGACCTCAACTTTAGTGCATTAAAAGTTTGCTGTAAAAGAATGCGTTCAACAGGTTAATTAATGGACAGTATTAGCAGAAGTTAAATGCTCAGAACAGGAATGAAAAATCACAACAATGATAGATAGATACAAGGAAGAAAACACAGAAATAGAGTCACAAACAGAAGTTGATAACGGAGTTCACCCCCTCCACTGGGCTACATCTCCAGGTCCCTCTCCAATGGGTACCGATCCAATTAATGGCTTTAAATGGTACAAAATGTTTTTGGCATCAACTTCAGCATTTGCAGAAATAGAATGCTGGACAGGAAGTCTTCAAGACCTCCTCTCTGGAACTTACAACTTGGAATTCAAAAGATAAAGAAGCCAAACTATAACAGAGAAATGGTGGACTTCTAAATACAAACAACACTTTGGATAAATTGCAGCAAAAACACTCCTGCTATCCTCTGTCTCTGTCAAAATTAACTATAGAAAACTGTAAAACAAAAGGCTGAATAGAAAGTCTTCAAGACTCCTCTCTGGAAATTACAATCTGGTCTTCAAAAGACAAAGAAGCCAACATGTAACAGAGAATGGTCGACTTTACACTAACAGCATCTAGAATAATTTTACAACCAACTTTTTTCTTCCCCTTACTTGGTCTGTCCTTCTGGGCGCCAGCTTCCTCCATTTAAGCCCCCATAAGTAACAGATTTTTCTCCCTTTATTACTCATTTTCACCGTTACAAATGAGCCAAAATGTAAAAGAAAATGCGACTGTTCACATCCCCCTGCCAAATGCCAACTCATTTATCATAAAAGGTGGTTTCCACATTTCCAAAACCGTTGCATCAAGCTGTTCATATGCCTTTCAATGTTATCCCAATTATGGCATAACTGCCAAGAAAAGCTTCGCCAAACTGTTAAGAACAAGCTGCGAGCATTATGAAATATCCTGCCACATCATAATATTCCACAGGGGAGATATTATTGTCATGCCAAGGATCTGAACTCCGTTAAAATGCAACAAAACTGTGCACCAGACTGCCAACCATTTAGAAATGTCACCACGCCACGCGCATTGCAGTGTTTGAGTCGAAAGTTTTTGTTATCTGGGCTTCCGCAGTTGCAGAACAGTGATAAGCAACGGCTCCAATTTTTTTCCACCGATGAACTCAGTCCCAATCGGCTATCGGCTGGTTTTCCATCGGGACGTCTTGCTACTTTGGTTTCCGCAGTTGCGAACGACAGATGGTAAAGTCTCTCGATTTGACTTTTCAAACCTCGCGTCGCTGTGTGCGCTGCTCCGTAAGTCTTGGGCTTCCACCATTGCAGCTGCCGGAAGCGTTATTCCTTCGATCAAGATTGTGCCCATCGTTGTGGACTGTGATATCCTTTATCTATCCGTCGTTGCAGCTCCCATTCCGCTATCGCTCCGCTGTTTTTAAAGCTCCGACGCGTTATTATTTGCTTCCCGGTTATCGCTGCGGACAGACTAGTAGTTTGGCTGCCCACCGTTGCAGGAAGAGATGCTCTTCCAACTCCCGATGTTGCGGAAATAGATCTCTTCCGACCTCCAATGTTGTCAACAGACCATGAACCAAACATTAAATTGTTAACCATTAACTGCGCAGCCATTTCACAACTGTTAAGGGAAATGTCACCGAGCTACACGATATGGTTATGCCTCACCGCCAGACTAACTGCGCAATGGACGTTATAACCGCCGGATGTTTTGACTGGACCATGCACAAAACATCGCAGGTGTTACCATTTAGCCATTGTACCATATTGGATCTTTAAAGAGGAATAATCCGTCGAATCAATCATCATCACTAGATCTGGATCATCACTGGATCTGGATCATCACTACTGGATCATCATCACTGGATCATCATCATGGGTGCTATCTCATGATTCTTCTCATCACAAGAAGTTCTACAGAGCTAGCCCTTTTTCATGCTAGTTGTAGGCCTAGCCTCCATGTAGGTCTTCTTCAGCACTTATATCTGACCCTAAGTGAGAATGGCCCACTGAGCTCTTACATCTGACCATGAGAGGAACACATCCAACACCATGTCAGAAAGGCATTCCCAACACTCACATATGACCATGCGGGAACACATCCCACAACCCTATCAGAAAGGCCCAACACTTACATTCACCAGCATAATAGGACACACCTACTATCATTTGTGAAAAGGCATAGCATTCACATCCACTAGCATGATAGGACATGCCTACTATCATCTATGGAAAGGCTCAACACTTACATCCACTAGCATGGTAGGACACACCTACTACCATCTGTGGAAAGGCATAGCACTTACAATCACCAGCATGGTAGGACACACCTACTACCATCTGTGAAAAGGAACAACACTTACATCTGACCATGGAAGGAACTTAATCCTCTAACCATGTCAGAATGGCTGTCAGTCCCAAAATGAGGGTTCTTGGTAACTGACCAGGTGCCTCCATTCTCCTAGAGAATGGCAACAACCCTTATATCTGATCAAGTGGGAACACATCCCTCAATCACATCAGAATGGCCATGCACTCATATCTGATCATGTGAGAATACATCCCACAATCATATCAGAATGGCCCTCAGTCCCAAACTGAGCTTTCCTGGTAACTGACCAGGTGCCTCCATTCTCTCAAAGAATGGAATCAGGCCTTATATCTGATCAAGTGGGAACACATCCCTCAATCACATCAGAATGGACATGCGCTCATATCTGATCATGTGAGAACACATCCCACAGTCATATCAGAAAGGTCCTCAGTCCCAGACTGAGCTTTCTTGGTAACTGACCAGGTGCCTCCATTCCAAGAATGGCATGTAGCACTTATATCTGATCATGTAGGAACCAATCCTACAGTCACATCAGAATGGCTCAACACTCACATATGACATGGAAGGAACCAATCCTCTCACCATGACAGAATGGCTCAGCCCTTACATCTGACCATGGAAGGAACCAATCCTCTTACTATGTCAGAATGGCTCACAGACTCATCACTTCCCTTTGGAGGGAACCTCGATCCAGAGAACACCAAGCTTCTTCTTGAAGTATTCAAACTTCACTTTGGCCAATGGATTTGTCAACACATCAGCTATATGTTCGTCCATCGCAACATACCAGAGCTTCATTGCTCCTCTCTGCACCATATCCCTGATATAGTGATATTTGATTTTGATATGGTTCGACTTGTCATGGGACCTCAGGTTCTCTGACAACTTCACACAATATATACAAGTAACATCCAACTGGAGATCAAATAAATCAGACAGTAGCTTCCTTAGCCATACTACCTCACAACTAGCTGAACAAGCTACGACATACTCTACTTCAGCTGTACTCAGTGCCACATAGGATTGCTTCCTGCTAAACCAAGAGATCACACCTGATCCCATACTGAAGCAACACCCTAAAGTGCTCATGGCACTTCTTTCCCAATCTGAATCAACATAACCCTCTAGGTTAATCTTGTGACTCGCCTCACACTTGAGCCCATAATCAACTGTACCCCTTAGGTACCTCATAATATGCTTTGCAACAATCAAGTGAATATGTCTTGGATCTATCAGGAACTGGCTCAGGGTGTTCACATCAAAGAAAATATCTGGTCTTGTGTTCATCAGGTACATCAAGGACCTAATCATCTGACGATACATTGTAGCATCAACCGCTTCTGATGAAGCATCACTCAATAGATTTAGGTTCGATTCCATAGGTGTGGTCATGGCCTTGCAGTCCATCATCCCAAACCTCTTCAGGATCGCTACTGCATAATTCCCTTGTTTGAGGGAGATTCCATCCGCATTCTGCCACACCTCCATGCCTAGAAAATAGTGCATCATACCCAAGTCCTTCATTTCAAACTCGGAAGAAAGCTTCCTCTTCGCATCAGCAATAAACCCATCCATACCTGTTACAAATAGATCATCTACATACAATAGGAGCATCACTGGGTTACCATCTTCAACCTTGTAGTAAAGGTTGGAATCCGCTTTACTTTTGGTAAAGCCCAAACTAGATAGAAAGCCATGAATTCTGTCGTACCATGTCCTGGGTGCATTTTTCAAACTGTATAGGGATTTCTTCAATCTACACACATGAGACTCCCTATCATGTGTCTCAAAACCAAGTGGCTGCTCCACATATACTTCCTCTTCCATTACACCATTCAAGAAAACAGTATTGAAATCCATCTGGTGTATCTTCCATTTCATCACTGCAGCAAGAGCAAGTACTGATCTGATGGAAGTGTATCTGGCTATAGGTGCAAAAGTTTCTTCATAATCTATTCCTTCCTTCTAGGAGAAGCCACGAGCCACAAATGTTGCTTTATATTTTTCTATGCTACCATCTGTAGCATGCTTGATATTGTAGATCCATTTGGAAGTTACAAAAGACTTCACTTCTGGTCTTGGGACAACATCCCAAACATCATTCTTCATGATCAATTGATACTCTTCGATCATAGCATCCTTCCATTCTTTCCTTTTTTCCACTTCTTCATAGTTGGAAGGTTATTTATCAATGAAATCACATAATAATGCTACATAGCCGGAGCAAGACTTGGTCCTCTTTCTTTCTCTATGATTCTCTTCTGGAGCCCCATATCTTTCTGCACCTTAGATAGCTTCTCATACCCAAGCAGGTTTCCTCATATGAGAATTCTTCTCCTAAGGTGGATCTACAGGTTCTTGAGGCTCTTCAAATTCTTGATCTTCTTCTCGAATTTCTTCGTTCATGGTTGTGTCATGAATTCTGGGTGCTTCTGTTTCTTCAAGATCTTCAGCAGGTCTCTTTCTGGATTTGTTGTAAGCTGAGTCTTCATCAATTGTTACATCCTGACTGATGTCGATATTCTTGAATCCAGGGAAGTATATTCTATAAGACTTCGAGCTTTCAGAGTATCCCACAAATATACCCTTCTTTCCTAAAGGATCTAACTTTGTCCTCTTTTCTTTCGGAATGTGTATGTACACTGGACAACCGAATATCCTGAGATGGCTGACTTCTGGTTTCTTGCGGAAAAGACTTCTTTAGGTGTCTTGTTTTCAAGTACTCTACGTGGATTATGGTTCTGTACATACACCATTGTTTTGGTAGCTTCTGCCCATAGATGCATGGGAAGACCTTGATCATGAAGCATATCCCTTGCAGCTTCCATGATCGTTCTATTCTTCCTTTTTGCAACCCCATTTTGTTGTGGATTATATGGAGTAGATAACTCCCTCTAAATACTTGAATCTTTGCATAACTCTTTGAATTCATCTGATGTGAATTCTCCACCATTATTTGATCGAAAGGTTCTGATATTCTTATTAGTGTGGTTCTCGATCAAGGCTTTGAATTCCTTGAACTTGCTGAAAAGTTCATCTTTGTTCTTCATGAAGTATATCCATGTCTTCCTAGAAAAATCATCAATAAAAGAAACATAGTATACATACCCGCTTAATGAACTTGATGACATTGTACTGCATACATCAGAGTGAATGATTTCCAAGATTCCTTTTGCCTTGCTCTTGCTACTTGGAAATGTCTTCTTTGTGTTCTTTCCTTTTGCACATCCTTTGCAAACTCCATCATGTTTTGCTTGAATTTTTGGAAGACCTTCAACAACTTTAATTGCAAGTGGTAGTGCTTTGTAATGCACATGTGCAAGCCTTCTATGCCAAAGTTCATTTGGCTCTACTGTGTCATGGACCAATGCTTGTTCTGGATGGCCTTTCAATTTGTATAGACCTCCCTCTTGTTCCCCAATCACTACTGCATCATTAATAGTCTTTCCCTTTGGCCACATGATAACTTGGCCATCTATAAATGAAACCCTCATGCCTTTTCATCTAATGCATATATGGAGAGCAGGTTCTTCTTTAGTCCTGGTACAAACAATACTTCCTTCATTGTCATAGACTTTCCAGAGTCTAGCTTATATGAGGATTCCCCACTACCTTTTATTGGATACTAGTAGTCATCTCCAAGTTTCACCTTGTGTGGCGATTCATGATAGTTTCACAAAGGATTCTTTGAATCCTGTCATATGTTTGGAAGCCCCACTGTCTATAAGCCAATCATCGCTTCCATGTGTAATGTTTCCTGTAAGAGTAGAAATCAAAACATATTCTTCATCACTTGAGAAATCATCACTTTCATGTATGATTTTCTTTGTGGAAGGTTCATCATCCTCTGCAGCATGAGCATGATGTCTTCTCTTGTTTCCCTTCTTCTTGTGAGAGACATTTTTGTTTCTAGGACATTCTCTAGCATAGTGTCCTTCCCATCACATGTACAACATCTGATTCTAGAAAAATCTTTTCTAGTGTTATCTTTGTGAGAGTGCTTACCTCTGGGGTGATGAGAACTTCTTCTTGTTTTCTTAGAGTGTACCGTGAGAGCTTGATCTTCACTTCCCATATTTTCTTCTCGAGCTACTATTTGAGCTTCTTCTTGAGAGAATTCTTCCCATAGTTTGCTGAACTTGACTAGCTTCTTTCTGGCATAGATTCCTTGACTAAAGGAGTCCCATGATCTAGGGAGACCATTCAAGGTGGTCATTACAATATTTGCATTCTCCACTTCTTCATCTACTGCTTTCAGCTATTCCTTGATCTAAGAGATCCTTGTAAAGTAAGACTGGATGGTCTTTGCATTCTGGATCTTTACATTCTTCAGTTGGTTTCTCAAAGTCATCTTTTGGTTTATGTTCTTCCCTTCAAACAGTTTGGTCAGGGCATCAAACATAGCTTTAGGTGTCTTTATGGAGGACACCTGTGGTATGAAGTGATCCTTGATTGAATTAGCAATAATCCTCTTAGCCATAACCAACTTATTCTTATGTAAGGCCTTAGCCTCATCTCCCTCTAGAACTGGAACCTCCTCATTGATATAGGAGTCCAACTCATTTTCTTCCAGGACCAGGGAGATCCTATACTTCCAGGCTCGAAAGTTATCAGCTCCCTCAAGCTTTTCATCAAGCTTGGTATGATGAGACATCTTAACTAAGAACCTAAAATGGAAATACAAAATATTTAGATATTACCAGGTCAAGATGTCGGATCTGGATTTGGAGCTGAATTTATGTAGTGTTGGTTCAGGGGCAGATTAGGGTTTGACTTTTCCGGAGCTCTGTCCAACCAAATTCTTTGATCTTGATCTCTAAACTTTTATTTTGAGGAGGAGATCAATCTAGGTCTGGGCTCACTAAAAAATTCCACTTCTGTGGAAAGCCCTAATTTTCGGCAGTAGTGTCGAGTCAAAAACTGAAAATGCTCAGAATCAGATTCTGCTTCTATAGAAAGATGTGCCCTAGGGAGGAGTGTTAGCCCAACCTTCTTTAGATGAAAATATGTGGAGAGAGATCCAAAAAATAGGAAGCCCCAGTTCCCGTAGCTGGACAGTGTCTTCTTCTCAGGTTAGCTCTGATACCATGTTAGATTTTTTAACATTAAGCTAGCATTATATTAGGATCTTTCACTAAGAGAATAACAAGCACATCAATCAAACACAAGATACAATGAACACAGTGTTTTTCCTTGGGGAAACCATAAATGGAGAAAACCTCGCAACTTCCTCAGAGATAGAATCAACACCAAAAGTAAAACCCAAAATAGTAAGATGATCTCCCGACAGCAGTAGCCTCTTTCTTTCTAGACCCAACAACTTCTTCTCCCTCAGCTATGTGCTACAACTGAGTGTGAGTGAGTGTGTGATAAATAGAGAGACTCACTCTCTATTTACACTAATTTTTGTCATTACAATAACTTACTAGGGCCGACTTCTCTAGGAGAGTCTAATAAACCTAGTGCCCCGGAACTGCGGGAACTTTAACCCTTGATCAATAGGAGGGCTACCCATAATGACTTTACATGACTTGTTTACATTATAGAACCTCTCGATAGGAACATCGGGGCATGACATGACTCAAATACATTACAGACACATCCCAGAATAAACATCGGGGTACAATACATAAGATATATGAATGAATACATTTTGAAGTTACAATTACATTAAGACGTAGCAGTTTTCTTGTTGCCTTTGAATAGAGCACACTCCATGAGTCTATTCATCATTGGTTGGGATTTTAGCATGACATTAGGAGATGCACTCATTATTTAGATATTTATCCACTGATTGGTTATTCTTCTAGTCACTATGGAGCCTCTGTTGATGCCTCCTATGTCACAGAGTTTTCCTAGTTTGTACCTTGAGTCCATGCTGCTTATGTGTCTCCATATTCCTTATGCTCTTATTTGAAGGAATTATTTTAACCTAAGTTAGACATTCCTCAGTTATGTTGACTCTACATGTCGGTCATTCCTGATACATTGGTTGCTAGTTCACACACATATTGTTCTCCTGAGTTCTTCCAAATTATCCAACGTTGTTGTGTATCTCGTGTTGGTTGATGGGGGATGACTTAATTCCCTCCTTCCAGCAGATTCCATTCCATCAAATTCAGATAATTTATTATGTACTAGGGATCTAGAGTCCATGAGTTCCTTGAGGTTTGCAGTCACCAATGGAAGGTTCTCTTGCCATCCACGTATTTGGGAATACATCAATGTCCCTCGATCAATGGAGTTTTTCAAGTGTTCCACCTCAACACATCTATTCACACTTGATTGAATGCACTTTGTACCTTGATTCCCATTATCATTATCGGTGGGATGTCTCGCGTCTGTTAATGATATACATCAATGACCGGCAATCAAACGATGATCCATCATGTTCGACCCCAACATCTTTATTCACGTGATGTGACATGTACTGGCAGCGGTGTGTGTAGAAGACCTTAGAGTTTGGTGGAATTCCATATATGGTACTTCATTGACAGTGGCAATATTGATGAGATTTCAGTTCTCATGATCAGAGTTTAGTGTACCTTCTTATACACCAGATGTCTTCATTCAGTATGGAGATTGTACTTCATAGTATATTGTACGTAGCGATGACCACTCATGTTATATGTCTATTATGACTATTCATGGCCATTGTACTAATATCTATTCGATATTTCTATGTATACTTCATAACTGCAGTAATATGTAGAGAATTATCATTGAATATACTAAAAAGTGGTTGGTTCTTCCACCTGGTCCTTCACTACTCCACTCCTGGTACTATTGTAATGTATTTCGGCCATCATGTGCCCCACTGACCTCACACATTAGGGGGAATCTATTGTAGCGTGATTTTCCACACCTGATACATCATGTTTCCTTGTCCCTATATAGACTCACTATACCACATTTACTCACCTTTTCCCTCACTCTCCAGTTGAATCCCTTAGAATTTTTTTTTGAATATACATGTGAGTCACAAGTCTACAACTTGTGTCTATGTAGCTTGCACCACTATCACACATGTTCATTAGGTTTTATGCTCAAAAATAAAAAATTATTTGGAGTTTTCCCCATCAAGTAACGAATGACTTGATCCTTGGCCTTCCATATGTCAGGAAACACTCTAATTCGACCCTTCATTTCCTATTGAGAGGCTATATATTGAGTTATTGTGAAGCATTGGAGGAAAATAATTTTGGAGAGTAAAAATATTATAGCAAAATTGTGCCCCATTCTTATATGCTTGAGTCTACATCGCTTTTTCCATGAGGAAGCCATTAATGCTATTTCCCAATCTTGTCATTGTATGGAGGATTGAATTGTTAGTTTTTCTTAAGATCCAATTAGATTATATAGGATATTTATCTGAAAGAATAACAAGTACAACAATATGCATAAGATATAAAAGATACACGAGACAAAAATATTTTCACCGGGGAAACCATAAAGGAGAAAAACCCGCAAACTTCTTTAGAGTAGTAAGATGATCAAAAGCAGTAATAAGAAGTATTTAGCAACTATCTATCTCTCCTCCTCTGACTGTCTCTTTCTCTCATGCGCACTTGAGAGTGTGTGAGGTGTGTATAAATGAGGGAGAGTGCCTCCCTATTTATACCTCCCTATTTATACCCTTCCAAGTCACTGAACAAATATAACATTCGAGCCTACATGTCATCTCACATGGGGACCACTTCTCCTAGAGAGACTACAAGTACATATTACATGATGTTACACTGGGGACTGTTTCCCCAACTTACAACAGAGGTTGTACCTCAAGGTCTATAAACAATTTATACATCTTGTAAAGGGGGTACAACAACATATAATGATAATATACATCAGAATATACTTCAAAGTTACAAATACATCAGCACTCCCTCTTAAATAGGAAGGTATTCTCTCTCTACCCAGTCATCAACACATTTGGTCAGGTCTTCATCGCATCATCATCATCACGGAGTCATAGATACTTCATCATAGCCGTTGCCATCATCTTCTTATAATTTGATCATCATACCATACTATCTGTCATCGGAATTTTCTACAGTGCCAACCCTTTTCCATGCTGGATGTAGGCCTTTCCTCTAGCAGGTATTCATATCATCTCGAGCAAGCCTTCTTGTAGAATCTATCCAGGATCTTCTTCATGTTTCGATGGCAATATCCTACATCTTCTACCTTCATCTTGTCGTATCCATATCATCTCTTTTGTCCTTCACAAGACAAAACAACAAACAACCAAAGCATCTACGATCGAACCACATTCTATTAAAAGAACCACCTAGGTGCACCTCTTGTGCTTCATGACCTTATCATATCACCATGGGAAATTCATATATATGGTAGGACTAATTACGACCCAACAACCTGCTACACCAGGACCTTTTTATGTTCTTCTGGTCAACCTCAAGGAATTATATCTGAACAACCTACGTCAAGGAGCTTTTTTGTTCAGATAACCTTTAGGACATGTTACGTCTGAGTAATATGCGTACCACTCTAGGGCTCAGTATTTATATTCAGACAACCCATGAGACATATTACATCCGAATAACCTACATACCATTCCAGGTCTCAATATTTACATTCGGATAACCCATCTCATTTCCCATGTGAGATAATATGCTTTGTATTAGGACTGATTACATCCAACGATAAACTACGAGCTTTGCCAGGATGTTACACCCAAGGATAACCTACAGGACTAATAATGTCTAAGCAACCTATGAACTTCACCATGATGTTATGCTTAGACAACCTGTCTTTCTAGGTATGCTAGAACGTATCACTCCCTCTTTCAAGGGATCTCAATCTGGATCACACCAAGTATTTCTATGAAGTACTCAAACTTCACTCTTGTAAGAGGCTTGGTCAACACATCAAATATCTTCTCCTTAGTTTCCATGTACTGGAGCTTCACTGCTCCTCTTTGCACCATATCCCTAATATAGTGGAACTTGATCTCGATGTGCTTCGACTTGTCATGGAACACTGGGTTCTCCAGTAGCTTCATGCAACTCTGATTTTCATAGAAGATGCAAGTCACATCCAACTATAGATCAAATAATTTAGACGGTAGCTTTCGCAGCCACAATGCCTTACGTCTAGCCGATTAAGTGGAAACATACTATGACTTGGTTGTACTTAGTGCCACACATGATTGCTTCCTGCTAAACCAGGATATCATACCGGATCCCAAACTCAAGCAACAACCTAATGTGCTCTTCCTGCCCAGTTCGAATCAACATAACCATGTAGGTTGATCTTCTGATTCGCATCATATTTGAGCCCATAATCCACTGTACCTTTTAGGTACCTCAGAACATGCTTTAAGGTTATTAGGTGAACCTTTCTCAGATCCATCAGGAACTGGCTCAGGGTGTTCATTGTAAAGCATATTTCTGGTCTCGTATTCGTCAGATACATCAATGAGCCAATCATATGATGATACATTGCGGCATCGATATTTTCGGATGAAGCATAACTCAGAAGCTTCAAGTTAGATGCCATAGGTGTGGATATAGCCTTGCAGTCCAACATTTTGAATCTCTTCAGAATCTCCACCGCATACTTTCCTTGCCCAAGGAATATTCCATCTTCACTTTTCCACACCTCCATGCCTAAGAAGTAGTGCATCATACCTAGGTCTTTCATCTTGAGCTCATAGTAAGTAACCTCCTTGCATTTGTAATGAGCTCCTCATTGTATGTTAGAAACAAGTCATCGACATATAATAAGAGTATCACTGGTATTTCGTCTTCCACCTTGAAGTATAGGTTGTAATCTGCTTTACTCTTGGTAAAGCCCAAGCTCATCAGGAAGCTATCCATCCTACCATACCATGTCCTCGGTGCTTGTTTCAAACCATACAAGGCCTTCTTAAATTTTCACACATGGGTCTTCCTATCATGTGTCTCAAATCCCGGTGGTTGTTCCACATACACTTCCTCTTCAAATACACCGTTCATGAAGGTTGTTTTGACATCCATCTGGTGTACTTTCCATTTCATAACTGCTGCCAAAACAAGTATGGTCCTTATGTAAGTGTACCTCACCATGGGTGAAAATGTCTCTTCATAATCTCTGCCTTCTTTCTGTGAGAAGCCTCGTGCTACAAATATTGCCTTCTATTTCTCGATGGTTCCATCTGCAACATGCTTGATCTTGTAGATCCACTTTGAAGTCACGACAAACTTCTTCTCCGACCTTGGAAAAACCTCCCAGGAATCATTCTTCATGATCAACTGATATTCCTCGATCATTGCATCCTTCCATTCTTTATTTTCTGTAGCCTTTTCATAGGTGGAACGGTATTTATCAATGATGTCACCTAGCAGGGCCACATAGATATTGTAGGGATTTTCCCTTTTTCTCTCTCTATGTATTCCTTTGGGAGCGCCATACCTTTCAGCCTCTTGTAAGAGGTCCCATGCCCATGTTGGTTTCCTCTTGTGGGGGCCCTTCTCAAGGAATGTCTCTACCAGCTCTTGTGGTTTTGTCATGTCGTGATATTCAGGGTCTTATGGAACCGCTTCTCCAATTTCCATGTATTGGAATCTCATCTATTCAAGTTCCTTGACTTCCTGGATAAGAGTCCTCTTGGATTTGAAGTATGCCAAGTCTTCATCAAAGGTTACATCTCTACTGATGTCAATCTTCTTGAATCCTGTGAAGTATATTCGACAGGCCTTTGATGTATCACTGTATCCTACGAATACACCCTTCCTCCCAGAAGGATTGAGCTTGGTCCTTTTCTCCTTTGGGACATTTATGTACACCAGGAAGCCAAACATTCTCAAATGGATGAATTCGGGTTTCACTCCTAAGAAAGATTCTTCAGGAGTCTTGTTGTCAAGTACTCTATGAGGAGTAAGGTTCTGTACATACACAACTGTTCTTGATGACTCTGCCCAAAGGTGCATGGGAAGATGTTGGTCAAGCAACATTGGTTTCGCTGCTCCCATTATGGTCCAGTTATTTCGTTTCACAACCCCATTTTGTTGAGGATTGTATGGAGTGCTCAAATCTCTCTTAATCCCATATTCTCTGCAGAGTTCCTTGAATTCTTCCTAAGTGAACTCGCCACCATTATCTGACTGCAGAATCTTAACCTTCCTATCTGTCTAGTTCTCGACCAAGGCTTTATATTCCTTGAACTTACTGAAAACTTCACTTTTCTCTTTCAAGAAATATATCCAAGTCTTACGTGAGAAATCATCTACATAATACACATACCTTCTTAATGATANGCATTGAGGACCAACCCGCTAACCTATGTGATTCCTATAGGTTCGAGCGGGTACTGACAGTCAAGGAATCAGCCGAAGACTGATGCCATATATAGAAGATCAAGGGAATCAATATTATATCACCATTGGGTTGAAGAGGGCCACTAGAGCCAAAGGCCACCTGCGTGCATGGAATCTGGGCATTATTTAATGATGCATGCACCCGATTAAGTCTCCATGCGCATGCATGCAAGTCAATTGCAAATTAGAAGATAAAGTGACATAATTAGGTCAAAAGTTAGGGTTTTCTTAGTTGAGAGTTATAAAAGAAAAAAAAGTGAATGGAGAAGTCACTTATGTGATAATTCATTTGTGGAGTCGAATTGGAGAGCTCGGCGAGCTAAGTTGGGGTTGAGTGCATGCTCAGCTAACTGGTGTATTTTGGCAGCGAATCTATCTGCCCTAGTGCATCATCAGGTTGGATCATCCAGGTTCAGCACTAGTTCAACATCAGGTTACATTCAGCAGTTATTCCAGGAGGTTGATTATTCATATAGCCAGAGGGTTTCACCATCACACCATGTCACCGTGATTAGAGACAAAGCAATTCGTTTTCCTACCTACAGGGTTCATAATTTCCACATGCTACTTCCATAATCATCAGAGGGGTATTATAACCCTAGTGCACATCATCTGGGCTTCAAGTAGCAGCTTATTTATTATTCTGGAGCTTATATAGTTTGAGAGGAGGGTGCATTCACCTGTGGAGGACGATTTGGTGTATCTCCTTATTACTCCGGCAAAAACCTTGCATGTTGGGACTAGTATCTTCACCATCAGCTGATCTATATACTGGTATGTACATGCATTGATTTCTCCTATTTTATAGCATCTTAGTATTTTTCTAGGGGACATATTTGCATGCAACTGCATGCATGCAAAGTTCGGGGTTTACTTTCCTATTTGATTAAGGAATAAGTTTATTAGCCATCTACAGTATACACACAAACAGGAAAATATCAGTTTGGGATATTATAGTGATATCAGAGCTATTTTACTGGCCAGCTGTGGGCATGCAAAAATTATAAATGAATCCAGGTCACCCATACAACATTACTCACAGGAGACAGAGGTATAGAGACAGAGAAGAGGAGTTAGAGGAAAAATATTTGGGGAACCGAGAGTATTAGTTTGAAAAAGGCAAAGAAAATTGGCCAATGATGATAAAATAGATTTCAATAGTCTCATATCACCCATAAAATAACTCACCACTGGGAAAAAAGAAATGATGAGCACCTTTAGGAAAATGATTGAGAAGAATGGGCCCACCCCACACAGTCCCTTATTTCCCAACAGTGATAGGGTATCCACCAATAGTAGTAGGAAGCACTTACATACCAACATGCAGAGCCATCCCCATATATACAATCCTTTTCGACCTACCATGCCTCAATTCTTAGATAGTCCAGCTGTAGTGCCTCTAGCACAAGCAGAACCAGAAGAACCCATGAGTTCCTATATGAGAGAATATAGGGCTTTAGGAGAGGACTTCCATTCAACCATGAACTTCACCGACTTCTGCCACTTTAAAAGTAAGAACAAACCCAAAGCTTACAATTGGTCCTTCACCCAGAACTATGAGTTATAGTGCACCGTAGGGAAACTGACTATCCCTACCTTTGAGGGCACCCGGGGTGGCCCAGCTAGGAATTGGGTGCAGAAGTTGGATACATACTTCCAGCTCAACCCCATGATTGAGACAGATGCCATTAAATTGGATGCTTTGCATTTGGATGAAGAAAAACATGAGTGGTGGTACCACGGGTGAATGACATTGGGTCACAACACCATCACCTTATACATAGATTTTACACAGAGGCTTATTGAGCAGTTTGATCGGAAGGATCCAGAGGTACACTTTAGGGAGTTGGCACAAATCAAGTAGACAGGGAGTGCAGATGGTTTTATTTCTAAGTTTCATAGGACAGCAGTCATGGTCACAGATATATTAGAGAGTAGGTTGATTATGTTGTTCATTGAGGCTCTCACTGAACCCTTACGGGGCTGGGTCAAGTCTTATAGGCCCACCACCCTAGCAGATGCCATTAGATAGACTAGAGACTTGCAAGATGCAGTGCCCAAAAATAGTTTTCCTCCCAGGACCAATGTTCCTATTAAAGATAAAGAAAGGAAACCATGGCCCAAGAAAGAATGGATGAACAATGATACCCGACAGGACCTTAGAAGAAAAAGTTATGTTTCACTTGCCAGGAACCATGGATACCAAGTCACAGATGTTCACGAAAAGGAAAGGCCTACTACATAGAGGCTTATTTTGACAGTGAGGAGCATGAGGATTAACAAGATCAAGAGCAAGGAGAGACAACATAGATAGTTGCTGAGGGACAGGCCTCAAGAGGTACCATTGCTACCATGACATGGGTTCCTAGATTCCACACTCTTCGAATCAGAGGTACCATACAGGGCCACAGAGTGGGAGTACTGATAGATGGTGGGGCATCCCAAAAATTTATTGATGCTGCATGGGTTAAAAAGAGAGACATTCAGAATGAGATCTTTGATGGGTTTTCGGTAGTAGTAGTAGGTCACACCATGGAGTGTAGTCAGAAGATTCCTAAATTAAAGGTAACGCTTGGGAATTATACAGTGATAGAGTCATTTTATGTGGTAGATGTACCTAACATGAATGTGGTACTAGGAGTTTAGTGGCGGTATTCCATAGGGAAGTATTCCACAAATTACCAGACCATGGAGATGGAGTTTACAGGAGCAGAAGGACAAAAGGTGGTATTGAGAGGGATGAATACCTATCCTCCCACAACAGTGACATCACACAGGATGGAGGTAGTACTCCGGTAGGGAGATATTGAGTGGGTTGTAGAGTGTATGGTTACCTTTAGGAAACCACCAAATGAGGCCACAAAAAATCCAACAGATATAGAGGCCTTACTACATAAGTACAAGGTAGTATTCAGAGACCTTCCAGCAGGACGACCTCCAGATAGGGGATTTGAGCACATTATTGAGTTAGAGTAGGGGACCCAAGTGTTATAGCGGATTTCACCACACTAGGTGAATCACACATTGTATGGCCTTCCCCTGTCCCGCTGCAGACTCATTAGCCCCTATGGACCACTTTTTGTCTTTTGATGTATCATTGACCATCCCTAAAAACATTAGAAAAATGATATACGCATCATTTTCCCCGATAACCGCATACATACGCGGATATTCCCTCTATAGTCATGTAAATCGGGATGTGTACATAATCCAAAATCCTTTGGAGCGTTCCTTGTCTTGGATCCGACTCACATGACTCCTGGCCTTCCATATGCCTTGAGATCGCATGGATTCGACCTTTCAGTATCACTTTGAAAAGCTATATAAGGAACCCTTGAGACATTGAAAGCATAAGAGAGAATTGAGAGTACCGAAACTATAGTCCATTGTTGCCAGAACTTATGCTTGAGTCTGCATCCCTTTGTCCCTTGGAGCACTGTTGTGTTCTTCCCAAGCTTGCCCTTTGCTAGTAAGCTTGCTATCGGAGTGATGGAGGATTGAGGTGGTGGAGGCCCAAGTGGGGGATTCAGTTTCTCCGGTTCGCAGATGTGCCGTCAGAGGTTTTCACTTGTAATATCTGATTCATATTAATAGAAATATCTTTTCCTGTCCAGTAATGTGTATTTGAATGAATATTGTTTCCATTGGAATATGTCAAATGCTTTTACATTATTGATTATATATGCTAGAATAGATCTAACACCATGAAATATAGTATGCTTGTATTGTTTACTTGTTGTTGAGGACGTGCTATAACAATTCAAGCTGAAGATTGGAAAGCTCAACGGGGATCTACTTCAACCATCCGGAATAAGGTACGAGGTTCGATCCTTTAGTGTTAGATGTTTTTATTTCTATTGCATATTGGGAAAGATTGATTTCTGGAGTCTAGCTGTCTGTTGTGGTACCCCAAGCCATAGGAATTTCTCTCCGTAACAGAATTGGCGACTCCGCTGGGGAGTTCCTAGTAATTGTCCTTTGGGGGTTGATCTTTTGGCATTCAATGTATTTGAATTGCTCTCTCTCTCTTGTTTCTGGGTCGGGTATGGGGGCATGTATGCCTGGTAGAGCCTGATTGGTGTGAATTCAGTCTCAGCCTGTCTGTTTGCCTCGAATTTGTGCATCTTTTTCTTCCTGTACGCGGGTTTGTCAATTACAGTCGCGTATACATGCGGTTTCCTCTGGGATTTCCGCGTATACATGCGGGTTCACTGGGCATAGTCGCGTATACTCTGGTTTTTACCTTTTTATGGAAGATAGTGGATTGCTGGGTGAATTTTGTTAGTTGCTGAGTCTCCTTTGGCACTGCCTGAGTCTGTTAATACCTCTGTTTCTGACCAGAAACGTTTTTTTTTAGCCTAAATTTTTTCTTTTAGGAAAGTTCTTGTCATGGCATCTTTGATTTTTTGTTTGAGATTAGTGCATTAGAGTCCTTTTTCCTTAGTGCTTTGCTGGAATGCTGTTTATGTGTGCTTGCAGAGTCTGGGGTGGTTAGAATCATTCTTTTTCTTTTCGTATCTCTTTATTTTCAAAAAATCCAAAAATATTTGCTTATCATCATGCATTGCATTTTGCACATTGCATTGTACTTGCATTAGATCTAGATTTGCTTTGGAGAAATAGTTAGGACTTCATATAGGGAAATTTGCATTCATCATTTGAAGAAGAAATTGTGCATTCACGTAGTACGCATACCTTGTTTTCATGGACACAATGCATTTGCATTGATTGTTAGGTGTGCATTTTACTTCTTATTGCGTCATAACACCCTTAGTTGCACGATCATATCCTATTTTTGAGTAATAAATCCAAACTAAAATCAACGCTAATTAAAATGAATTACACTCTTTTCTTTTCTAGGGTGCACCAACAAGCTTAGGTTTTAGGATCTTGGAATAGTTCATTGAAAGTTAATTCTCCAAGATCACTAAACAACAACAACTAGGTGTCTGTCCAGGGAGTGTGTGAAATCATTTATATAACCATCGTTCTTAGGAAGCTCCTCTCAAAAGGGCATCAAGCACTAGGCAGTGTGAGCGGTTGTTGATCGGGATAACCCCTGGTTGGTAACTGTGTAGCACCGACGATATAGCCAGGATTGTATTTGTATCTGGGGGCTCTTTCGGGAGTTTCGGGCTTTGCTACCTTGCCCATACGGTCAATCCCGCCTGCGACTGTCTGCCTGAGCATTGATTATATCGAGGTGACCTTAGTGACCTTACCTAGGATATTGAGGGGGTACGTGTAGAGGTTATTCTGCATGTGTCTCGGCTAGGTTGGGGTCAGACAGCACAGTCGCTTTACGCATTGAAGCTGAGGGCCACAATAATTGGTTTCGAACCTCTGCTTGTGGTCACAAGGGCCTCTCAAGCCTCTCCTAGGCAAGACATACCGGCCACATTCGGGAGCTCACTTATCCAGCCCTTGTTTGCTTGCTTTTGGCTTTATATTTTTTAGTGATTGCTCTGTGCATGCTAGTTGGCCTAGGGTTGACGTAAATAGAGAGTCTTTGCTTTTTTGTTTGAGTCATTGTGGAGTCGGGTGCAGTTCTGTGCCGTTCTCGTCGGTTAGCAGGACTTCCACCTTCCACTTCTCCTCCTCCTTTGGGAGAGGGGCCTAGATTGTCCAGGAGGACTATGTCACATACTGATTCACACACCATGGAGGATCATTCAGAGACTATTCCTGAGCCACCTCCTCCTATTCGTATTGACGATGGGGAACTTACTCCTACATATGATCCCTCACCTGACCTAGCTGAGATCGGTCCTGTGATTTCCCAGATAGGATCTTTTCATGATAGACCTACTCACACTAGGGCAGATTCCCCATTGACCCGTTACCGGTATGGAATGTCGGATGATGCCGAGACTCACTTTGAACCTCCTAGCACCAGCTACGGTAGTTATGTTACGACTGGTTTTCCTATGCACGATTTGACATTTCATGTTGAATCCGACTTTGACCCTAATACTATGCCTGGGGGCATTCCCATGCCTTACCTTGCGGAGAGGTTTGGGAGTACTAGTCACATTACACATTCCATCCCAGCGGTGTAAGCTCCATCTTATATACCTCCTAGGTCTAGAGTTAGTGATCCGATAGGGATACCAGGTTCTAGACGAGTGACGATAGGCACTAGTACATTTCTTCTTACAGAGATTCCTTCGTCCTCGCTTCCGAGTTCTTCAAATGTAAACCCTCCACCTTACTCTCGTGGTCCTTCAAGTCGGCACATAGCTACGAGTCAGATCCGTACTGCGGTTACTAGACCAATTGTGTCTCAAGCCTACATACCACCCGTGGTTTCGGGAGGTTATGTTCATGTTTCTAGAGGTCAGATTTCTACTTCCTCGACATATATCCCTACTTCCGGTATGTATGTTCCTACTTCCGGAACGTATATTCCTACCTATGGAGTGTCTCATGGGGCATCACAAGCGATGACCTATGGACCCTAATATGGGGCGCAGTATGGACAGGTCTCTCCACCTTATGGAGGCGGGTATTCACAACCTACTTACTCTCCCAACTATGGCTTTGTAGCTCCTACTAGTCAAGGTCCACCTCAGTATGCTACTTCCATGCCACCCTATACGGGTCATACAGGAGGAGGTCACTATGGCCAAGGTCATGGTGGTAATCAATCCTATATGAACCAGGGAGCAGTGCCTAGACCTCATCATCCTAGGCTCCCTTTCCTCGCGACACTCAATCTAGCTGACTTATCGAGACTTACGAACGATCCTGTGGCTCATGACCCGGCTTGGCTGGCTGTCCCTACCAAGCTTCCTTCGGACATACCTAAGTTCGAAGGCAAACCAGGAGAGGATCCGAGTGAACACGTTATGACATTCCACCTATGGTGCTCTTCCAATTCATTGCATCAGGACTCAATCCGTTTGAGACTATTTCAACGCACCCTTACAGGGCCTGCGGTGAAATGGTATATAGAGTTACCTAGGGGTGCCTTTACTTTGTTCGATGACCTTGTGATAACTTTCCTTAATCACTTCCAGCTACCAGTGCGCTATGATGTTGGTACTGAACTCTTTTCGACATTTCGGCAAGATAAAGCCACCCATATTTCTGATCATATTCAGGAGTGGCGTAGATGGAAGAGATTAATTGAAGCTTTTATACCGCCAGAGTTCCTCCTTGAGTGGTTCCTCAAATATTTATTGCCATATATCGCGAAGGATGTTTCCACATCCAGAGTGCAGAATGAGGAACAAGCAATCTTTAGGGCGTAGGAACTAGACTTGATCTATGCTCAGTCTGGTTTGTTATATGAGATTATACCCAACACTCCTCGTTCTAGTTTCGATCCCAAGGTCAAACCTGGACCACATGCCGATGGCATTGTGGGTAGTGCAAGTAAGAAACCTGCAGGTTCGGTTGTGAAACAAGTTGCTCAGTTGTCTATCAACCAATCTGCCTCGGGACAAGCTACGGCTTCATCTCATCCTGCCCAAGTGGCGAATGTACTTGCTGTGCAATCGTCCGACCAGAAGGGTAACCAGCAACCCGGACGGAATTGAAAAAAGGGTAAAAACAATAATAAAAAGGGTGGGAATAAGAATGAGAATGCCAACAATAATGACAAGAAAAATAAAAATGCTGGGGGGGACAAGTAGAATAAGCGTAAGGTTAAGTTTCCTTGTAGGTTTTGTAAGGACGATCACCTCACTTGTGCCCTAGGATGGATGAAGCTTCGAAGTTCATAGCACAGGGCCCAACCGTGTTAACGAACCCTTTACCACATAACCATAATATGAACTCGAAGTCCCATGATCAATCTAGTGATGAAGATCCACCTGAAACTAGTGGTCGTGGGTGCATTAATATGGTCCATGCCGCAAAATTCATGACGCATGCAAAAGATTATACTTCGTCACAACCCAACCCAGGCAAAGAACCTGATCCACTAGGAACCCCTTTGCGCATTGAGAAACCTGCGGATAAACCTGAGGCTGCACCTCGCATTCCTAAGGGGGTACTTAAGCGTTCGGGGTATAATCCAAATGCCCGAGCCGCCCAGAATTATTCAGTTGTCGAGGACTTGGGTCATACTCCTTGTGCGATGTCTGCATTGGAAGTGCTTCAGAGTTGTCCGTCGCAAAGGAAGGCTTTGCTTTCTGCTCTTGGTGTGAATGGTGATGATTCTTCCTCAGTGATCAAATTTGAAACCGCAGGACATCAGCCTCGCTTTCCCTACTATGTGTCCCTTTTGGTGCATGTAGAATGTCTTAATATGATCGTCAAGTGTATTGTGATTGACGAGGGCGCTGCTGCTTCTGTGATGTCTTTGTCTTGTTGGAAGGGTCTTGGTTCTCCTGAGTTGTCAAAGTCTACGACCATGTTAACTGCTTTTGATGGGAGATCATTTAGGTCACACGGTATCCTTCCTTCTCTTAAAGTCCGTTTGGGAGGGAAGACCGTTGCGATAGAGGTCGAGGTGGTTGATGTGCCCCTTGACTACAATCTCTTACTGGGAAGGAACTGGATGTATAGTATGCAAGCCGTTGTGTCTTCCGTATTTCGCATTGTATTCTTTCCTCATAATGGGAAGATTGTAACGATTGACCAAATGGCATTCAAGAATCCGCCTGTTAGTGCATCTTCGGAAGCTTCGTTTCCTAAAGTCAAACATTCCCAGCCGGCAACTGGGAATGTGGGTGTAGGTATGTATCCGTCCCTCATGGGAACCTTTAGTTTTCCTGCACCCGTCCTCATGATAGGAGCTAGTTTCGATGGTGCTTCCACGTCTACGAGATCGGTTCCTTTTCGCACAAGTCATATGGGAGATCCTTGGATTCTTCCTTCACCGAGTCCTTCGAGTGAGGCCATTGAGACGAGTGTGCCGTTGCCTGCAGTCATGATTGCTTACCAAGCTAATCTCCAGTCTACTGCAGAGCCTTGTTCTTCCTCTTCACGGACAGAGGAGGAAGACCCCTATGTGCTGCCGGTATGGGTAGTACAGTCTTCTCATGCCCACGATTTCCTTGATACGGTTTTCCCTTCAGATGAAGCGATTATTGAGGCCATGTCGGGAGTTGAGCTACCATGGGAGGAACTTCATCATAGATCATATTTCCTTCCAGAGCTTGACCTTTTGGAGCATGAGGATTATAGGGAGATTCTTAGACAGAAAGTTGGTAGACCCATGATTCCATTAAGCTCTCCTGGTCAGATGGCTGATGGAAACATGGCGAACATATCGTCAACTATGCCTATCAACATTTCTCGCAATCCTGGTACAATTGAGAATGTCTACATTGGGGCAGATTGTTTCCAAGATGAGATTTGCGAGTATACCGAGTTGTTCAAGGAATTCCGTCATGTTTTTGCTTGGTCTTACGATGAGATGCCAGGGATTGACCCTCGGATTGTCGAACACAAAATTAAGACTTACCCCAATGCTAAGCCTATTCGACAGCGTTTACGCGCGGTAAATTCTAGGAAAGCACCCGCCATAAAGGCAGAGATAGAGAAGCTATTGAAAGCTGGTTTCATCTATCCTGTTCCCTTGATGGAGTGGGTTTCAAACCCCATTCTAGTGGATAAGAAGCAGGGAGCGATCCGTATATGCACTGATTTCCGTGATTTAAATCGTGCCTGTCCTAAGGATAACTTCCCCACACCGTTTATAGATCAGATTTTGGATGAGTGTGCGGGTAGCGAGGTGTTCTCCTTTATGGACGACTTTTTCGGGTATAATCAGATTCAAATTAAACCCGAGGACCAACATAAGACCGCATTTATTTGTCCTTGGGGAACATTTGCCTATCGGAAAATGCCTTTCGGCCTTAAAAACGCCGGAGCTATGTTTCAGCGAACAATGACCTTGATTTTCCACGATCTCAAGTCCATTATTGAAGTATTTTTGGATGACCTCGCTGCTCATTCTCACATGAGGATGCGTCATTCTTATCACTTGAGATTGGTGTTTGAAAGATGCCACCACTATGTTGTTAGATTAAATCCTCATAAGTGCATCTTTTGCGTGAAATCAGGTCGTTTGTTAGGATTTATCGTTTCAAAAGAGGGTATAAGAGTCGACCCCTTGAAGGTGGAGGCAATACTTCAGTTGTCTCCCCTATGAAATATTCGTCATCTTCAGTGTTTGCAAGGCATGGCAAACTTCCTACGAATATTTGTTGTTAATTTCTCCAATTTGACTAGAGGTTTCATGCATCTCCTGAAGAAGGATACTCCCTTTGAATGGGATGAGCGAGCCCATGAGTCCTTCGATGCACTTAAGAGAGCCCTAGCATCAGCCCCGGTGATTAGTCCTCCGGATTATATCCGTGATTTCCTATTATATGTGGCCGCGTCTTTAGAGACGATTGGGATGGTTTTGGTTCAGGAGGATGAGGAGCTCTAGGAGCATGTCATATATTATCTGAGCCAAAACCTTATTGACGCAGAGATTCGGTATTCTCATGTCGAGAAGCTTGCCTTGGCTACCGTACATGCGGTGCAACGTTTGAGACATTATATTCTCCTTCGCCAGACCTTGGTTGTTGCCCATGTCAATCCATTTCAGTTCGTCCTCACACGTAGGATGATTGGGGGAAAGTATAATAAATGGATTGTCATCCTGCAAGAGTTTGATCTCGAGTTTGTTTCGGCAAAATCGAAGAAATCTTTAATCTTTGCAGAGCTCATATCGGATTTTCCGAGCGAGGATGAGGAGTCGGTATGTGAGGATACATTCATTGATGAACACATTTTCTTGATCTCAACGGCTGACCCATGGTACGGTGATATCATAGTATATTTGCAAACGCAAAGGACCCCTACTCACCTTTCGCGAGATGAGCGATGTCGATTACGTCACGTTTCCAAGAACTACCTCATAGTGGACAATACTTTGTACCGCCGTGGAGTAGATTCCCTTTTACGACGTTGTTTAACTCATGAGGAGGCTGAGGTAGTGCTTAATGATTGCCATGGAGGGGCGTGTGGTGGTCATTTATCTGGGATTTCTACAGCTCAAAAGATTTTGAGAGCAGGATATTTCTGGCCGTCGATCTTCAAGGATTGTATTGAAGCGGTCAAGAGATGCCACCCTTGCCAGGTGTTTGCATGTAACATGCGCTCGAAGCTTGCCCCGTTACACCCTATTATCACCGCCGGTCCTTTCACCAAGTGGGGGCTTGATTTTATGGATTGCAACCCAGATTTGGCTGGGGGGCACCATCATATTATAGTGGCTGTTGATTACTTCACGAAATGGGCTGAGGCAATGCCTACAGTAAAATCCGACGGTGAGACAGCCGCTCACTTCGTATTCAACCAAATCATCTCTAGGTTCGAGATTCCGAGAGAGCTTGTCACTGACCATGGCTCGCACTTTCAGAACTGTATGATGGAAGAGTTGGCATCCAAGTTAGGGTATAAGCAAGAGCACTCCTCTTCTTACTATCCTCAAGCGAATGGACAGGTTGAAGCTGTGAATAAATCACTTAAGTCAATTCTCCAACGAACCATCACACAAAGCAAGACGAATTGGCATATTATGTTATATCCTGCTTTGTGGGCATATCGAACCGCGGTAAAGACTGCCACTGGTTTTTCTCCATATCAGCTTGTTCATGGCGTGGAGTCGATATTGCCAGTTGAATGCGAGATTCCTTTGTTGAAGTTAGCCGTGGAACTCTTACCAGACACTTCACCTTTGGAGGAGCGTTTGGTTCACCTTGAGCAACTCGATGAGCAGCGTAGAGATTCCTTGGTGACTCTAGAGGTTAATAAACGTCGCGTGAAGGCCCAATACGATAAGTCTGTCCGTCTGATAGTGTTTAGTGAGGGAGACTTGGTACTTTTGTGGGATCAATCGAAAGAACCCTTGGGGGCAGGGAAGTTCAATCCTATGTGGCATAGTCCTTACGTGGTCAAGCGTGTATTAGAGAAGGGTGCCTACGAGTTAGTGGATTACGAAGGGACAGTCTTGGCGGAGCCTAGAAATGGGCTCTATCTCAAAAAATACTATGCATGATCTTTAGCCAAGGCTGTTTGTTGTATATTATTGTACAACTTTTTTGCATAGTTAGGTCTTGTTTATCGTGATGGGGTTTGTGATTAGTTTCCATTTCTTGTGGCAGATGTCAATGGAATATTCCACCTACATAGGATTCGCGGATGGTGCAAGCCGTCACACTCAACACTGAGCCTCAGCTGCTTGGGTGATTTTTACTCCTATGGGTCATGTACTGTCTTCAGGAGGTGTATGTCTACGGCCATCTTCCAACAATGTTGCTGAATATAGTGCCGTTATCGAGCTTCTATGGGATTTCATTTCGCATGGTGTTCTCTCTCTTGAGGTGCATCTTGATTCAGAGTTAGTAGTGTCACAGCTAAATGGTTTGTACCATGTTAGAGATCCGACGTTATTGAGGAGATTCTTACGTGTGAGATTGTTAGAACGACAGTTTGAGAACATAACATATATACACATTCCAAGAAATTTTAATCAAATTGCTGACTCATATGCTAACTGTGTGTTAGATTGGAATTTGTTTCATTCATCATAAATTAATCATAAACACAATTTTTGCACATGTAAATAAATAAACCGATCACCATAAAACTTTTTTATATACATCAAAAATGTGGTAATACATAGTGTCATAATACAAAATTGGGGCTTTCAAAGCCACCATCATATACATGGTAGTACAAAATAGATACACTCCCAGGTGTCTAGTCCTGTGGAGGTGGATGAGGGTTGTGATCATGATATGTCACCACGGCTCTAGCTAGCCGTCGGAATAAATGCACCCATGCGCATGGTACACCCACCACCTGTCTTTGCATAGCCTCAGGAAAGTCCTCAACTTGCGCCATGGGAATCCTGTGAGTCAGTCGCACGAAGTTGGTATGGATTATTTGGAGCGTTCGCTCCGCATCCACACCGGTGATATCGTCTCCTCTTCCCCTCCGTCTATGACGTGGGAAGCCCTCTGGTCGCCGTGGTCCCACATCTGCACATGAATGGTAGATGTCACTATGTATTGTCACCCAAAAACATGTCTTTTTGATTCCATATAATCAAGAAAACACAAAAAAAATTAAATACTTTAAATTTTTTTAAAAGAGTAAGGGTTGAGATTCGTTACCTATGTCTCCATATGCTGATCCTGGTGGTAATGGCATGTCCGGGTCTCCCCAAAATTCTATCCCTGCATAAGGGTAGTCCTCTATGGAAACAATCTATCGTCGCCACCATGGAAAAAAGTTTGCTGGATAAGGGTTGGCCACCCTACCGCCCCCCAGTCTGTACATCGCGTCTGCCCAACATTGTTGGGCCAGATCTCGAACCCCGTGGAGAGGAACATCCACTCTAGGGCTCAATCCTGGAACACGCTCGAAGAAAAATGTGCTCAAGATACTGCTGAACCTGAAGTTCTGTATCCTACCTACCTTGCACTCGCTGAGCTGATGTTTCATGTTGCTCAGTAGGGAAGTGCTCCAGTCATAGATGGTCGGTGTCATGCACTCCACCGCATAGAACATCAGTGGCCGAGAGGCCTGATGGAGTGATGCTAAGCTTGCTATCCTGCCCAGCATTAGTAGTATGGCCTTTAGGCCCAGTACCTGTATAGCGTTGGTGGGAACTTGGATCCCCACCTTCTCCGTCTCTGGGTAGCAGTACACAGCTATGTACTCGTCGATAGTCAGCCCATGACCTGGACCTCCTTGGGCATGAAGGTTCACCATCTCACCTCGCCGTGATACACCTGTGATAAAGTAGATATCCTCCACCTCAATGGTGAGGGACATACCGTCTAGCCGGAAGGACTCTGAGTCCGGATCCCAATAGTCTACAAGCATCTGTAGTAGTCCTGGTTTGGCCCTCAAGCCTCCTAGGCACCAAAACTTGTAGAGTCTGCATCTTCTTAGAGCTTCTTGAGCCATTCTGTCAGCCCTTACTACTTCCTCTACATCACCATGCTCGCGTTCTTGCCACTCTAGCACCATCCTGCATGAGAGTTTGACCAAAATGTCCATTAGATTCATGTAAATCTTAGTGCGCGGTGTCATACGCGGCTGTTTTCAAAACAGCCACGTATGTACGCGGTTTCTAGTCCCTTTTCTGCGTATAGCCATCCCTATACGCGGAAAAAGCCTCGATACCCGCATGGGCCATAGCGCTCATGTAAGTTTGGCCTTTAAAAATTCATTTGACCATGAAAAATTACAAAAATTATATTGAAATGCAAGCAGAGAACATGAGTAAATACCTGGAAGAATCGGTTGTGAATTCCGCCGGCTGGATCTCCTGGAATTTGCAGTTGAATATCAGAGCTCCAATGGGTAAAAGTTTCAAATGATTTATATTTTTTATTATTTATAGAAAAATTTTCAAATATTTGAAAATTTTTACCCCCTTTCCTATAGTTTTGACCGTTTCTAACCATTTTGGACCGTTTTTGACCTAGTCTGTGATGTAGAAGACCATTTTCAGCGCTGTTTCAGCCTTTAATTGACCCGTTCGTACTGATCTCAGGTATAACGTCTATACTGGCATATAGGTTAGGTTCACCACCGTTTGCATTTTGCATGACCGTATGACCATGTCACTATATCCTTAGGTACGAACCCACTCTATTATGTCACAGAACCTTCTTGCTACTATAGAAGTGGCATGATATGAGTGGTAGAGCCTCACCTTACATGGGTACCCTAGTTAACACCTTATTTGCATTTGGTGCCCATGCTGATGTTTCCCCCTTTAGGGTGTGGGAGTCCGTTGTATAGTATTGCCATGACATTTAGCAAGAGCCTCATACTCCTCTTGATCTTATGCTGGCCTTTTTCCCTCCGGACTCCCCTTGTATCAAGTTGTGGATGCATTATCATGAGCTTTGCCTGTCTTATTGAGCTTTATGCTGGCTCCCCTGACATTGCATTTCAGCCATATAGCCCGAGCTTGTCTCATGTCTATCCATGCAGAGCCTTTATTTATATCCTTCGCAGCTTGATTCCCTTTTTACTGGGAGGGGATTTTCCCCCGAGTGTCGATATCCTACACATGTATCCTTTCATTGAGCATAGGTATGTTCCATTGCTTGGAACTAGTTTGTTTGCCCTAAATGACACTCGTCTCCTCATAGTTTGTAACTATAAAGCTAGTTTATTCTTTTTTCAAGCTTTTCAAATAATTGAAAAAGACCAAAAAAAATCAAAAAACCAAAAATCCGGACAAGAAAAGATATTATCTTTGGTAGCTGTCGAGTCGTGTTGCCTTCGAACAGAGCACTGCATATCACATCCATTGGTTGGGTTATAGTTTGACTTAGGAGCTGTACTCGTTATCTGAGTTTTATCTCCACCAACTGGTTAAGCTTCCAGTCCCTATGGAGCCTCTATTGATGCCTCCTGCGTCATAGAGATGTCCCAGTTTGTATATCGAGTCTATGCTGCCTGCATTCAGTCACCATACACTGTTATACTCTTGTTCGAAGGAAGTTGAAACCTGAGTCGGCCATTCCTCAGTTATCTTGACTTTGCATGTCGGCCATTCCTGGTACAGTTACTGGTTCGTGCACCTTATGATCGAGTCCTTCCACATTATATAGTTTTTCTGAGTACCTTGTGTTGGATGATGGGGGACGCCCTAATGCCCTCCTTCCAGCGGATTTCATCCCATCGACTTCAGATCATTTATTCTGGGATTGGAATCTAGAGTCATTTTCANAGGTTCTCTCGCCATCGACAGTTTTGGGAATACATCAATGTCCCTTGATCGATGGATTCTCTCAAGTGTTCGACCTCAACACATTTATTCACACTTGTTAGATTGCACTCTAGTACCTTGATTCCCATTTTCATTATTGGTGGGTGATCTCACGTCTGTTAACAGTATACATCAATGACCGGTAATCAGACGATGGACTACTATGTTCGACCTCGACACCTCTATTCACATAGTAGGACATGTACTCGTAGCGGTGTGTGTAGAAGACCTTCCAGATTGGTGGCATCCACTATATGCTACCTCATTGATCGTGCCAGTGTTCATGAGATTTTAGCTCTCGTGACTTGTTCCAGTATATGTCAGATATTTCCAGCCACTATGGAGATCTTGATCCGTTATATATCTTCAGCCTTTGTGGAGATCATGGTCCTTTGTATATCTTCCTCATGGAGATTCTGATCTATGTATATTGTACGTGGAA
>LPNX010074965.1:64689-103094 GCA_001517045.1 Pseudotsuga menziesii | reverse complement strand
ATGTTTTTATTTCTATTGCATATTGGGAAAGATTGATTTCTGGAGTCTAGCTGTCTGTTGTGGTACCCCAAGCCATAGGAATTTCTCTCCGTAACACCAAGTAATTATCACCACTTCTTATAGACATACCAAGAGGTATAATGATGAGATCGAGAGTACAGTCAAGGAACTACTCAAGCTGGGATACATCAAACCTAGCTCCAGTCCCTTTGCATCTTCAGTAGTGCTAGTGAAGAAAAAGGATGGAACCTTATGCATGTGCATTTATTACAGGGCAGTCAATAAGAAGACCATAAAGAACAGGTATCCCATCCCTAGGATTGATGAGTTAATGGATGAACTACAGGGGGCAAAGTACTTTTCCAAAATTGATCTCTGCTCAGGGTACCATCAGATTCGGGTCAGGGAACAGGATGTTCCAAAGACCGCTTTCCATTGCCACTACAGACATTATGAGTTTCTAGTGATGCCATTTGGGCTCACTAATGCACCAGTTACTTTCCAATCATGCATGAACCATATCTTCAGGACACAGTTGCGTAAATATATTATGGTATTCTTTGACGACATGTTGATATACAGTCAGACTTGGGAAGAACATTTGAGACATCTTGATGAAGTACTTGGTATTCTACAGGAGCAGTAACTATATGCCAAAATGAACAAGTGTGTGTTCGACATGCAGGAGATGTTGTACTTAGGACACGTGATAGGGGCCAACAGGGTCCAGGTGCACTTAGAGAAGATTCGGGTAATTTTGGGTTGGCCTACACCTAAAAATGTGATAGAACTGAGGGGATTTTTGGGCGTTTGCACCTACTACAGTAGGTATGTCAGTGGATTATCACAGATGACTGTACCCCTCACAGATCTTACCAATAAGGGAGCATTTAGTTGGTCAAAGGCAGCACAACAAACATTCAAGAAAATGAAGGAGGTAATGAGTTCATGCCCAGTATTAGCTTTACCAGAATTTTCTCAATCCTTTGTGTTAGAATGTGATGCTTCAGGAGAGGGAATTGGGGTAGTTTTGATGCAGAACAACCACCCCATTGCATTTGAGAGCAGGAAGCTCAAAGACTATGAGCGCCACTATTCGATATATGACAAAGAGATGTTAGCTATCCTCCATGCGCTAACCAAGTTCAGGTAATACTTAGTAGGTGCCAGGTTCAAGGTTAAGACAGATCACAACAGTCTAAAATACTTCCTAGAGAAGAAAGAGCTAAACGAGAGACAACATAAATGGGTAAGTAAAATTCAGGATTATGACTTCGATATTGAGTACGTAAAGGGGAAGAGCAATGTAGTGGCTGATGCACTTTCTAGACGACTAGCTACTTTATCCGTTATGAGCATCTCATCATATTGGAGGTCTCATCTTTTGGTTGAGTACTCCAAAGATAATTTTTCTTCCGAGCCATTGGATGGATAGATTCAGGATGATAGGTATAGGGTCATTGATGATATCATATACTACAAAAATAGAATCTTCTTGGTTCTAGAGTCTCCCCTCAAGAAGAAAATCTTACATGCATCGCACGATTCACCATTAGCAGGGCATTAGGGGTTTCTCAAGACCTATAGATAGATTAGAGAAAGGTTCTCATGGAAGGGCCTCAAGAAATATGTGATACAACATGTGAGGGAGTGCAGCTTGTGCCAACAAAACAAAATAGAGCACATCCACCCGGATGGTTTACTACATCCCTTACCTATTCCTGAGCAGAAATGGGAGAGCATTTCTATGGAATTCATTACCGGGCTGCCCAAGGTCCAAGGCAGAGACTGCTTGTACATAGTAGTGGATAGATTGACTAAGTTTGCTCACTTCTTTTCCATATCATCATATCATTCAGCAGCACAGGTAGCAGAACTATTTTTCAGAGAGGTATTTAGACTCCATGGGTTACCCAAGACCATTGTCAGTGAGAGGGACAACAAATTCACAGGAGCCTTTTGACAAGAGCTTTTCTGGTTAGTGGGGACCGAGTTAGCCATGAGCACAAGTTATCATCTACAGAGTGATGGGCAGACAAATATTGTTAATAAATGGATTGATGAATACTTGAGAAATTACGTATCAGGTCAGCAGAGGACATGGATCAAATGGTTACACTTGGGGTGAACATTGTTACAACACCACCTACCATATGACCATTAGGGTGACAATTTCTGAGCCCTATATGGGTATGATACTTCCACTTTTGCATATTGGATATTTGGCAATACCAGGGCCCCCAAGGCCAAGGAGTGGATTCAGGAGGGTCAAGATATCCTCAATATACTTAGGGAGAACATACAGGATGCTCAGAATCAACAGAAGATATATGCAGACAGGCACAGAGTTGAGCATAGTTTTGAGGTGGGAGACTTCGTTTATTTACGCCTCCAGCCTTACCGACAGTCATATCTTAAAAAGAAAGGAGCAGAAAAAATCCAACCTCATTTCTATGGTCCATACAAGATAATTCAGAAGGTCAGAGAGGTAGCATATGAGCTAGAAATACCCCCAGAGAGCAATATTCACAATGTATTTCATGTCTCCAATATCAAGAAGGTGTTTAGTCAACAGATTGTTACATCTTCCAAGCTACCTCCCCTTGATGACGAGGGGCAATTGGTTCTGATTCCAGAGTGCATCCTAGAGGTGCGAGAGTGGAAACTAAGGAACAGAATCATCAGATATTACATGGTTCAGTGGAAAGATCTGCCTATAGAGGAGGCTACTTGGGAGGAATAACAGGTATTACAGCACCCAGCTTTACAATTGCTTGATGACAAGCAAATTTGAGTGGGGAGGACTGTAATGTCCTCTTCTTCTTAGGCATTGAGGACCGACCCGCTAACCTATGTGATTCCTATAGGTTCGAGCAGGTACTGACAGTCAAGGAATCAGCCGAAGACTGATGCCCAGACTGATGCCCTATATAGAAGATCTAGGGCATCAATATTATATCACCATTGGGTCGAAGAGGGCCACTAGAGCTAAAGGCCACCTGCATGCATGACATCTGGGAATTATTTAATGATGCATGCACCCGATTAAGTCTCCATGCGCATGCATGCAAGTCAACTGCAAATTAGAAGATAAAGTGACCTAATTAGGTCAAAGGTTAGGGTTTTCGTAGTTGAGAGTTATAAAAGAAAGATAAAGTGAATGGAGAAGTCACTTATGTGATAATTGATTTGTGGAGTTGAATTGGAGAGCTCGACGAGATAATTTGGGGTTGAGCACATACTCAACTAACTGGTGTATTTTGGCAGCGAAATCTATCTGCCCTAGTGCATCATCAGGTTGGATCATCCAGGTTCAGCACTAGTTCAACATTAGGTTACATTCAGTAGTTATTCCGGGAGGTTGATTATTCATCCAGCCAGAGGGTTTCATCGTCACACCATGTCACCATGATTAGAGACAAAGAAATTTGTTTTTCTACCTACAGGGTTCAGAATTTTCGCATGCTGCTTCCATCATCATCAGAGGGGTATTATAACCCTAGTGCACATCATCAAGGCTTCCAACAGCACCTTATTTATTATTCTGTGTTGATGTATTTGTAACTTCGAAATGTATTAATCCGTATATTTATGTATTGTACCCCAATGTTTATTCCGGGATGTGTCTGTAATGTAATTGAGTCATTTCATACCCCGATGTTTATTCTGGGAAGTTTCTATAATGTAAACAAGTCATGTCAAGTCACTGTGGGTAACCCCCCTATTGGTCAAGGGTTAAAGTCCCCACAGTTGTGGGGCCCTAGGGTTATTAGACTATCCTATAGAAGTCGACCCTAGGTGATTCATTGTAAGTCAGGGAAATAGTCCCCACCGTTGACTTAAGGATAACCCTCCTTGTTGGTCGGAGGAGACAAAGTCCCCACAAGTTGTGGGGCACTAGGGTTATTAGACACTCCTAGAGATGTCGGCTCTAGTAAGTAATTGTTAATTGAGGCCGACATGTTGGAGTGGGTTTCAAGTGAATGAAAGAATATAAATAGAGAGTGAGCCTCTTTATTTAACACACACACACTCACTCATTGGGGCGCATGAGTGAGAGAGAGAAGTTGCTGGGACAAGAGAGAGACTGTTGCTGTCGGGAGATCATCTTTATGTTTTTGGGTTTTGCTTTTGGTGCTGATTCTATCTCTGAGGAAGTTGTGGGGTTTTCACCATTTATGGTTTCCCCGAGGATAAACACTATGTTTATTGTCTCTTGTGTTTGATTGTTGTGCTTGTTATCCTCTCAGTTAAAGATCCTAATGTAATGCTAGCTTAAATGATAAAAATATAACATGGTATCGGAGCTAACCTGAGAAGAATACATTGTGCAACTGCAGAAGCTAGGCCTTCTTACTTTTTGGGTCTCTCTCCACAATCCATCAGCAAAAGTATGCTAGGTTGACTCTCCATTGAAGGGCGCATCTTTCTATCGAAGTGGAATTCAATTCCGAGCATTTTCAGTTTTGGTGCGGGAAATTAGGGATTCTTGCAAAAGAGAAATTTTTGAGTGAGCATAGCATAGGATTTATCTCCTCATAAAAATTTAAGTTTAGAGACCTGGATCAAGATTTTTGGTTGGGTGAAACTCCGGGAAAGTCAAACCCTAGTTTGACCCTGAGCTAGAAAAACCCTAAATACTAAAACTGCTAAGTTTTGGTACATTTACTATATCTTGAGATTGGAGAAGGCTCAGGAGCTGAAAATTTCAGACGCTGAGGATAAAACCCTAATTTACAGTGTATCCAAAACAACTTCATATTCACTATATTCTGGAAGATATGATCCCTCCAAGTTAGGGTTCCAGCCTCTTCTAGAATTCATCCCTAAACAAGACACCTGGGGAGAATTTCTATATCTTGGGCTACACAGGTCCAAAAGATATTTCTGAAGATGTTCCAGAAAGGGTGCAGACTGTAATTTCTATGGTTCGAGTTTTAGACTCAGAAGATGAAACAGTAACACGTGGAATTCTATACAACTTCACTTTTCTGGGTAGTCCTGTAACAGGTCACCTTGCTGATCATAAGTCCCAATTGGTGAAACCAATTCTGATGAAACCTGTGGTTTTGGATCAAGGACATGCGAGGCTACCTCAGTGAAAAGTTTTAGACACAGAGGAGTAGTATTTTCTAAGATACTGCAGAAAGAGTAAAAGGAATTTCTGCAGAAGAAATTGGAAAACTAGGGCTTCCTGTTCTGGGAGATTCCCTCCACTGCTTTCAGAAAAGGAGTACATTGGACAGCTCAACTTGAAGAGATCTATCTTTCTATATAATCAGATCTAAAAGATTCCAAGTTTTGAAAATTAGGTTTTCTCTGACAAGCCCTAGATCATCCAGCTCTGGAACTAGGACGAACATCTCAAATCAGTAAGATCTAATCTTTTGTTATTTGCATTTGAGGTTCTCATTTCAAAGTGATCTATCACATCAGCTTGATGATAAGCTTGGTGAAGTTGACAACCTCCAAGCATGGAAGTATTTGATCTCTCTGAAGAAAATGAATTGGACACTTACATGAGTAGAGAGGTTCTAGTTCCAGAGGGAGATGAGGTTAAAAGCCTTACACTAGAAGAACTTGGTCAAGGCCAAGAAGATCATTGTTGATTCAATCACGTATCACATTGTACCACAAGTGTCTTCCCTAAAGACACCAAAGATGTTTGATTCCTTGACCAAGCTATTTTAAGGGAAGAACATAAATCAGAATATGACTTTGAGAAAACAGTTGAAGAATGTGAAGATCCAGAATGCAGAGACCATATAGTCATACTTTACAGGGGTCTCTCAATTCAGAGGACAAATTTAAGTGGTAAAAGAAGAAGTGAAGAATGCAAAAGTGATGATATCCACCTTGAATGGAATCCCAGGATCATGGGATTCATTCATTTGAAGAAAATGTGTGCTAGAAGGAAGTGATTAATTTCAGCAGACCCTGGGAAGAGCACACACAAGAAGAAGCTCAACTAATAATAAGAGAAAAGAAGATGGGAGCAACTGAATATCAAGCTCTCACCATCCAAAGAAGATCCCTCAAGCGATGAGGAATATGAAGAACTCAACTCTTGAAGAACCTCTTATCCACCTTAGCATTTGGATAATGAAGAAGATGATGAAGTTGAAGGCTCAAGAAGGAGTCTACCCATGAAACAAATAAAGATAAGTATTCCATTGTCATTTCATTGTTTTGTTATGCATTTGCTTATATTCAGTTAATGTATTATGCATGATAGAATGTTTGCATTAATGACAATATACTACTAATATGCATGTGATGGGTAAGTAGCTCATGGTGCTATACAACTCTCCATTGCTACTTATCTAGAATGAAACCTCTTTGCTGACATATTGGATTAGTGCACAATCTCAATGTTGTCCTAGTAGAGATGGAAGGCATCTAGAAAAGTTTCCATGAGATATGGATGAATGTTGTATTGGCTAAAGTAGTTGCATGATCATATCTTTATGCATAAGAACTTGCCAGTATGAATTTTCCTTATGAAATGTTTCTAACCATGCAAATGCATTTGACTTGTAGGAAAGATCGCATACATAATCACCTAAAAGAAAAGAAGAATGAGACTTGTTCCGAAGAACAAGTAATGACGGTTCAAGATGAAAAATAATATGACAAATGCAGTGACATCATTGATGCAGAACCTTCCAAGAAGAAAGGGAAGCCCAGTTCAAGAAGAATGATGTCTAGGATGCAGTATCGATACATGAAGGGAAGTTTGTAGTTCCATCATGCATAGGAAGCTACTTGTCACTTCGGAACAGAATGTTTCAGTGTATAGAGTATGGAAGACAGAGGGAGTGACTGCAGAAGATCCTAAAGTTAGACATGGTATGATAGGATGGACAGATTACTGATGACTCTAGGATTTACTGAGAGTAAAGTGGATTCCAACCTTTGCTTCAAGGTTGAAGACAGAAGACTAGTGATGCTCCTGTTATGTGTTGATGCACTATTTTCTAGGCATGGAGGTGTGGACAAGGGAAGTATGCAGTAGAGATCCTGGATAGGTTCAGGATGATGGACTGCATGACCACACCTATGGCATCGAACCTGAAGCTATTAAGTGTTTCTTCATCAGAGTCGGTTGATGCCACGATGTATCATCAGATGATTTGTTCATTGATGTACCTTACTGATACGAGACTAGATACTTGCTTTATTGTGAACACATTGAGACATGTTCACTTGATGGTTGCAAGTATGATATGAATCAGAAGATTAATTTGGAAGGTTATATGGATTCAGATTGGGCAGTACCATTGATAGGAAGAGCACTTTGGGGTGCTTCTTCAGTATGAGATCATGTGTGATATTTTGGTTGGCAGGATGGAGTCCTGCATGGCGCTGAGTACAACCGAGGCAAAAGATGTTGCCACTTGTTGTTTGGGAGGTAGTATGTTTCTTTTGAAAACTACTATTTGATTTGATTGATCTGACTTGCATTTTTGGTATGATGCAGAGAGGAGCAGTGAAGCTCCAATTTGTGATACAGATCGAGATCTCTCAAAAGAGGGAGTTCTAGCATAGCTGGTGAGACAGGTTGTCTAAGCATAAATCCTGGCGAAGCTCGTAGGTTTCTCAGACGTAAACGGTCTTGTAGGTTGTCCTCGGATGTAATCGGTTCTGGCGAAGCTCATAGGTTATCCTTGGACGTAATCAGCCCTGATGTGATTCTATGCTAGAAATGGCCAGAGTGAAGTTTGAGTACTTTAGGAAGAAGCTTGGTGTTCTCCAAATCGAGGTTCCCTCCAAAGGGAAGTGATGATTTCTTTTGCCTTTCTGACATGGTGAGAGGATTGGTTCCTTCCATGGTCGGATGTAAGAGTTGTGACATGGTGAAAGGATTGGTTCCTTCCATTGTGAGATGTATGTGATGATACCACATCCAACATGAAAAAGGGATGGCTCTGTGAAGACACATCTAGTATGAAAAATGACTAGCTCTGTGTGGATGCCACATCCAGTATGAAAAAGGACTGGCTCTGTGAAGACACATCTAGTATGAAAAAGGACTAGCTCTGTGTCGATGCCACATCCAGTATGAAAAAGGACTGGCTCTGTGAAGACACATCTAGTATGAAAAATGACTAGCTCTGTGTGGATGCCACATCCAGTATGAAAAAGGACTGGCTCTGTGAAGACACATCTAGTATGAAAAAGGACTAGCTCTGTGTAGCTGCCACATCTAGTATGAAAAATGACTAGCTCTGTGAAGACTCATCTAATATGAAAAATGACTGGCTCTGTGTAGATGCCACATCTAGTATGAAAAAGGACTAGCTTTGTGATGATACATCCAATATGAAAAAGGACTGGCTCTATAGATGTACATCCAACATGAAAAAGGGTTAGCTCTATAGAGATTCCTATGACGAGAAGAATCAAGAGATGGCACCTGTGATGATGATCCAGCAGTGATGATCTAGATCGAGTGATGATGATCCAGATCGAGTGATGATCCAGATCTAGTGATGATGTCCAGTGATGATCTATATCGAGTGATGATCCATAGCTAGTGATGATCCAGATCGAGTGATGATCTAGATCCAGTGATGATGTCCAGTGATGTTCCAGATCGAGTGATGATCTAGATCCAGTGATGATGTCCAGTGATGTTCCAGATCCAGTGATGATGTCCAGTGGTGATCCAGATCGAGTGATGATCCAGATCCGATGATGAAGATAACTCGAAGATGAAGATGACTTGAAGACGAATATGACTTGATGATGATCCAAATGATATAGAGAAGAAGACTTGTATTGATATATTGTGTCGAGAGAATACCTTCCTAGTTAAGAGGGTGTGTTGATGTATTTGTAACTTTAGAATGTATTCATCCATATATCTTATGTATTGTACCCCGATGTTTATTCCGGGATGTGTCTGTAATGTAATTGAGTCATGTCATACCCCGATGTTTATTCTGGGAAGTTTCTATAATGTAAAGAATTCATGTTAAGTCACTGTGGGTAACCCTCCTATTGGTCAAGGGTTAAAGTCCCCACAGTTGTGGGGCCCTAGGGTTATTAGACTATCCTAGAGAAGTTGACCCTAGGTGAGTCATTATAATTCGGGGCAATAGTCCCCACCGTTGTGTTAAGGATAACCCTCCTTGTTGGTCGGAGGAGGCAAAGTCCCCACAAGTTGTGGGGCACTAGGGTTATTAGACACTCCTAGAGATGTCGGCTCTAGTAAGTAATTGTTAAGTGAGGCTGACATGTTGGAGTGGGTTTCAAGTGAACGAAAGAATATAAATAGAGAGTGAGCCTCTCTATTTAACACACACACACTCACTCATTGGGGTGCATGAGTGAGAGAGAGAAGTTGCTGGGACAAGAGAGAGAATGCTGCTATCGGGAGATCATCTTTCTGTTTTCGGGTTTTAATTTTGGTGCTGATTCTATCTCCGAGGAAGTTACAGGGTTTTCACCATTTATGGTTTCCCCGAGGATAAAGACTGTGTTTATTGTCTCTTGTGTTTGATTGCTGTGCTTGTTATTCTCTCAGTTAAAGATCCTAATGTAATGCTAGCTTAAATGATAAAAATCTAACATTATGGAGCTTATATAGTTTGAGAGGAGGGCGCATTCATCCATGGAGGACGATTTGGTGTATCTCCTTATTCCTCCGGCAGAATCCTTGCATGCTGGGACCAGTCTCTTCACCATCAGCTGATCTATATACTGGTATGTACATGCATTGATTTCTCCTATTTTATAGCATCTCAGTCTTTTTCTAGGGCACATATTTGCATGCAACTGCATGCATGCGAAGTTTGGGGTTTGCTTTCCTATTTGATTAAGGAGTAAATCTATTAGCCATCTACAGTATACACATAAACAAGAAAATATCAGTTTGGGATATTACAGAAATAGAAGACATGGGTCTACATACATCTGAGTGTACTATCTCCAATATTCTTTTAGCCTTGCTCTCACTGTTGGGAAATGTATTCTTTGCATTCTTTCCTTTTGCACATACTTTATAGATTCCCTCATGCTTTGCCTGGATCTGTGGCAATCCTGAAATTGCTTTTCTTTCCATCGGTAGTGCTCTGTAGTGCACATGTGCAAGCCTTCTCTGCCACAGTTCATTTGGTTCAATTCACTCATGAACCAATGCTTATCCAGTATGTCCCTTCAACTTATACAAGACTTCATCTTCTTCTCCAACCACTGTTGAATTCTCTATTGTCTTTCCTTTGGGCCACATCAGAACTTGGCCATCGAAAAATGAAACCCTAATTCCTTTTGTGTCTAATGCAGATATGGAGAGAATGTTTTCCTTCAATCTTGGAACATATAGCACATCCTTCATCTTTAAGGATTTCCTGGAGTCAAGCCTGTATGAAGATTTGCCACTCCCTTTGATGGGGTATTGATAATCATCCCCAAGTTTCACTTTGTGAGGTGACTCATGTTCAGACATATTAACGAATGATTCCTTGAATCTCGTCATGTGTTTGGAGGCTCCAATATCGACGAGCCAATCATTGCTTTCGTGTGTGATAGTGACAGTAAGTGTTGTGAATAGCACATACTCTTCATCTGAATCATTCTTCTCTCGTTTGAATCTTTTGTTTATTGGTTCATCATCATCGGCAATATGAGCATGGTGTCCATTTTTCTGAATGGGACAATCTCTTTCAAGTGTCCCTTTTCATCACATTTGAAATATCTCTTTTGGTCTTCTTCGGTTTCTTGTTTTTCTTCTTGTTGTGATGAAAGTTCTCCTTCTTCTCCTTCTTCTTGAAGTTCTTCCTGGTGTAGAATGCAAGAGCTTGATCGCCAGTTGCTTCCATATTTTCTTTTCTTGTTACAAGTCTAGCTTCTTCTTGTGCACATTCTTCTCGAAGTCTGTTGAAAGAGATCAGCTTCCTTCTTGCACAAATCCCTTGAATGAATGAGTCCCATGATCTAGGGAGACCATTCAGGGTAGTCATTACAATTTCTCCTTCTTCGACTACTTCAAGCTTTTTTTTGATTTGAGCAACCCTTGTGAAGTAAGACTGTATAGTCTTGGATTTCTGTATCTTCACATTCTTCAGCCGGTTCCTCAAAGTCATCTTCCGATTGATGTTCTTTCCTTTGAACATCTTTGTCAAAAAATCATATACTGTCTTCGGTGTCTTGAATACATACACATGAAGGATAAGGTGATCCTTGATAGAATCTGCAATGATTCTTTTAATCTTAGGCATGCTTCTCTTATGAGCAGCCTTTTCCTCATCTCCCATCATGGTGACATGGATCTTTTATAAGTGTTTATTTCACCTTTAAAGAAAGCAAGTATTATTCTTTATGAAAGGTGGCTTAACTCCCTGCAGCCAAGAGGTGGACATCTTGAAGTTAAGTTACGTTGACATATGCAAAGATTTAAAAGGTATATGTATTTTTTTTATTGTGAACAACATCGTAAGAAGGGACAACACGGTTAAATATAAAATAAAAATATTCATTGGGCTGTTACTGCTATTCAGCAATATATTTGCGCAGAGAGTTCACAATTGGCAGGAAAATTAGGATAGATGGAAGGCCCGAAAGTTGAAGGTGGAACTTAAGCCGCCTGCGCACACACCAGGCATGACAGAAGACCGTTGAACACTGACAGACAGCCGTTGTATATTGCAAAAAGAAAAAACCTAATTCATGTAATATGGTGGAAGTGACAACGTGGCACCCCACAGGTGGTTCCTTGAAATCAGAAAAATGTTACCATGTCTGTCATGCAGCAGACAATGCTCTGCGTAGAACAACAACAAAGGAGAGAGGCGTTAGAAAAAAGAATCCAACACCAGGCAACCATTGGGAGGACGTTGACACGCTATGCATTGAAAAAAAATGCAGAGGGAACACACTTATTAGTAACATCCATGCGTCAGAGGAAAGAGGCAGCGTAGAAGGGGAAATGCCAGTGAAAATGCAGAGAGGAACGTAGATAGAGTATTCAGGTCGACAGACGTTGGAACCCTGACAAGTTATGCTAGTTTAGGATTTATCTGCATGTGTGTTTCTCTCTAGCTTGTGTGCCATGATTCTTACCAATCCATAGTTACATACATCCCCAATACTTAATAATCTTTTAGTGACTGCATTAATTAACTAATGATTACATTATTTTAATACAAAAATCCTAGATAATATTTAGAACCATCATCTCTAATTTTCTATCAAATCTATCTTATTTCAACAATGAGTTTAAACTAAACACAATTTAATAAAAAAATTATAACATACTATTTTTTTTTTTCTTGCAAGAAGATCGAGTAACATAGGATCTATCTCGTTTTGATTGATTTCAACAAAATTGTTGTTAGTGCCATCACAAATCTGCAAAACATAAAAATAAAACATCATGAAGTGAATTTGAGGTTTTGTCCTTCTGACCTAGAAGTTGCTCTCATTAAACAATCACAAGTATTAAGTGAAATTCTTAAGCACAACAAAGGGGGCACAAGCACTACCTATGGTTCAACAAATTACTTTCTTCTTAAGGTCAATTATCTTTTGAATTTTTTTTTCTACTTGGCTTCTTTTTGCTAAAACCATTTTCTCCTTTGCTCTACATTTTAGTAACTACAGAGGACAAGCTATCTTAACATTGTGAGATATACTGTTAATGGTTGTTTTTGTTAAGGGTTGTTTTTCATCTAGCTAGATACGATTTTTAGAATTTTGGTGTCTTTAGTGATATATGGACTTGCAAAGGAATCTAAGGATCATGTAATTATGAAGTTTGGAATATATACACTCAATCTTTCTGAACTACTTTGCAATGATGTGTGTCACACAATTACAAACTGCTATGCTTGTCCTCTGTCCTTACACCTAGATCCAACTCCATACAATCTAAAAACATTTTGGTTTGGTTCGAATCCTCTACAATATGGATAGAAAAGAGATCAAATCCTAGAAGACTATGAATGGATCCAATGGATTAACATTTATATCCAAAATCCATTTTAAAAATAAAACTCACCTCCACCAATGAGGATTAGTAGAGAAACCGATATGTTGTTGGCCACAACCCTTCAAAGTTTGATCCGTGTTCAATAAAAGCGATATGGTGATTGTGAAAACCTCAAAATTTCATACCAAAGCATCAATAAAAGTGATATGGTGATTGTGAAAACCTCAAAATTTTATACCAAAGCATAACTTTCTATTAGAAGTTCATCTATTAGAAGTTTGATCTAGATCTTCTAGGATTTGAGCTCAAACCCATAAAATAATAGAATAGAAATGGCCATGGGCCCTATACCCTGAGCTAAATGGTAGATTTCTCAAGCATCATGTTGTAGGTTAGTGAATTTAACATGTACAATAGTTTGACTTAACATTAGAATGCATGCAATTAGTCATTGCAAGAAGTCTTTAGTAACTGCAGGGAACAAGCTATCTTAACTTTAGGAGATGCACTCCCAAGGTTTTTTTTTTTCACCAAGCTAGTCACCATTTTTATAAGCTTGGTGTCTTTAATAATATATGGACTTGCAAAGACATCTAAGGCTCATGTAATTCTGAATTTCGAATTTAATACACTAACTCTTTCTAAAGTACTCTATAATTCTATTAAACTGATATATTTTCATAATCAAATCATTCTAGATTTGTTGGCTTTGTTCCACAAAGTATTTGAATTTAAGTATTTTATAACAATACCAAGCTACAACATAGAAAGAAAAAGGTATATCATAACCAAAATACACAAAAACCACATATGCCCTGTGATTTCAAAACTCAACAAAACACAACATGCTTAACTACGGTTTTTAAAAAATTACCTGAAACTGTTTTAGTAAAATGGATTTCAAAAGCAATGAATTGTGTTCTTGATTCATGTGCAAGTGGAATTGTCAAACTGTTAGATTGCCACTTTCTGTATTTTTTAATGATGAACTAGTATATTGCACCAACATCACAGATGTGAAGCATGCTTGAAAATAATCCTCAGGTATGATCATAATGATAGGTGAAGCCAAAAGAAGAGTACATTAATTGTATAATTATGAGCTGCCTTTTCCCAAAATAGGAAACTACTTAGGTGGGATAAGCATATGATACACGATAATGCTTTGATTTTGGGTGATGGTAGCAATATCAGTACCTTTCCATGTCCAGTAAATATAAAAGTGTGCCTTGAAATTTAAAAAATAGAAACAAATGTAACAAAACCTCAATTGCAATTTATACACTCATGAAACCTATTGTGAAAAGAACGAAGTAGCCCTCGATAGAACAGTAGTTTCATGAACAATCACGGTTTGATAAATTGTTATATACTCCAAAGAAATAATGAAGGAAAGGTTCCTACATGACTTTGCCGAGAAAACCTGTCAGAACAACAAAAGAACCACACCACATTATTCTACAATTATTGTACATAATGAGCGTAGAACCAAATTCTAGGTTCTATCAAGCGCCAAGATGGATCGAATCTCTTGAGGNTAATATTATTTATGGCCAACATATAATATTTTTTATTTTGTTAGGAACGAACATTGCATCATTTCCCCACACATGGTTTTAAAACCATATGCAAGGCCCTCGTACAATCATGGGTTGTTTAGGAGGCCTCACATGGTCTTAAAACCATTTGCAAGACCATCCTAAACCATGTACAATAAAACTATGGGTTGTTTAGGAGGCCTTGCACATGGTATAAAAACCATATGCAAAGCCTCCTAAACCATGTACAATAAAACCATGGGTTGTGCACATGGTTTTAAAACCATGTGCAAGGCCAACATTTTTTTGCGGATTATTCAATTTTGTGCTTTTTTCTTGACCCATATATTTTATTTTACGGATAATTAAATTTTTACTTTTTTATTGTTTTGTTAGGTAGGAAGATTGCAACATCTCCCCCATATTAGATTGTTTTTGTGGCAGACACTTATTTTGGCCTATTAGAAAATTTATTTTTTATTAATAAAAATAACTTTACTAAATTGATATTATTTTTTATTTTGTGTTACAAAATCTCTCCCATAATATTCACTATCACTATTATTTTTTGTTGACATGTTACAAACGTTACATCACTTTACAAGATCTCTCCCATAATATTCACTATCTCTATTATTTTTTTGCCTACATGTTAAAAACGTTATTAATGTTACATCACGTTAATACTGGGCTGTAGAGGGCCTCTAGACGCAATGACAATGAAACAATCATCAAATTCTCAAAGTTGAAAGTGGATACTCAAACTGATACTTGTCTAACTAATACAAAAAAATCATAAATGTAATTGCTAAATAAAATCAAAGACCCATTCAAGTAGTGAAATGTTGATCACAAATGCATCAATACTCACTTTTGAAGATACTAGATATAATCGATTACAACAAATATACAAAATTAAATAAAAATAATGTCTATGGATAAGGAAAATACGTCAATGAGACTAAAGTACATTAGCAAGTAATAAGAAGAAGAGCACCTAAAAGAGGCTCAAGAGAAGCATTGGCTACAATATTCAAAAAATATAAAACAATAAAATATGAAAAGGGGTTCAAGAGAAGTCCTTGCTAAGAAAAATTGCACCCAACACACTTTAGAAAAGAACAAACAAATGTAGTGTAGCTACAACCAAATATTTAGAGACAATCCCTCTCAACCTTGAAGAAAAGAACAAAAATATGATAAACAAATTCCCACAACAGAAAGTGTTGTGGAGAGGCCCAAAAAGATACATCACCTTTGGGAGAATCCTTCATATAATCAAATCCTTTTAACAAGAATAGACATTAACTTACATGAACTTATCCCAGAGAATGGGCTTAATGTCAAGCAACTCCCAACCCTCTTTGTATCATGTATGTAAAAATACATGTCACCTGCTGATTGATTCATTAGATGGTGGATGCTAGTATTGTTTGCACAAACATGAGATTTTTCTAGTTTCCAACGCGAGTAAGTGGTTACATTATTTATGGGAGTGAAAAACTACTTTGGCTGACACATAGGAGAGGGTGGTAGAAGGATAAGCTCGATAGAAATAGGATTTAGAGTGTTCATAGTAGATAAGAAGAAAATTGTCTTCGTAGTATATGCCTTTCTTACATCGAGTGCATTGATTTCCTTTACAACAGGAATATATGAATCATGATAGTAAAAAATGAACAATTTATTTGTTTTAAGAGCTTGTTCCAAACAAAACAAAGTCCAACCCTATTATAATAAAACTACATATTGTGTTGGTTAAGACATAAAGAATTTGAGAGAATCTATGCATGTGTCGTTGCTCAAGAGTTTGATTTTTGGTTTTTGTGTGAGATAGAATATTTAGGAGAAATCTCAATCAAAATATTGTACTATCCATATTGTACTTTCTATTTGGAATATATGTTTACTTGTTCAACAGACATTCCATTGAGTTGTCATAGGATATTTTCCTCTTTTATTGCTAACTCTGGCAGGCCATAGATTTCAGTATCCAATTTGTTCACACGAGGGAACACATGTACCATTTACCCATTACACTTCAAATTAGAATGCTTTGGAGAAAGAAAGTCATTAATCTTCATTTTTTTCAATGGGCCAAGGTTAGATATAAAAATGATGAGAATAAGGAAAACAAACCTTTAGAAGCTTAATGCTAACATGATTTACACCTACCAATGTTTGTCGAGCGAATTCATCATCCTGCAACCATGCAAAACTATCCTCTTCCATTTAAAAGCATCCAGTTTTGAAAACTATAAGAACCACAAGTGGATACATTTCACTTCTTTACTGATAATATTGGAAACTAGAACCTCAGTGTCCTAATTAAGAGATTTTGGTAGACAAGTGAGATATTACTTACTTGATATGATGTTGGGTGTGTCTTATCGTAATAACCCATTGACCCAATTCACTATATTTGTGATGTTCCTTAATATTTTATTTGTGGTTTATTTTCAAGCTCAAATTTTAATTTTAACCCATTTTATATTGATGGTCTATTTCATAGAAGCACTAAAACTCCTTATTTAGATTTGTTAAATTTGTGATAAGGGATGGTATCAAATTATGCAGTAATGCTTTCAGACGTCTTGCAACAAATGTGTATTTCTTGATCTACTCAAATGTTTCATCACGAGGTACGTAAAAAGGAGTATTTTCTTCTACTCTGCCTTATGCTAATGGATCCATTCAAAAGAAAGCAGAAACAATGCCAATGTCAGAATAAATATGAACTATTGACTTGTGAAATTTGTTATTATCATGTTGTATGCACAAGCGTTCATTTTTCAAGAGTTAACAAGTTGTTATAAAGTATGCATAGAGAGAGGAAATATCAATAGGATAAAAATGACAATATGGATGTAGGCCCATGTTGGGACTAAAGGGCCTTCACTTAACTTCACTATAGGGTATTGGTTTCAAAAAAAAAATGCTCTTTGATTTTTAGAATTGATTTAATTAATGATGCTTTGTTGTGTTATTAGAGCATAATTCAGAACAACAGTTAGTAGGATTTGAATGAAGTTGCAATCTTATAGTAAATTAATGCCATCAATCTAGTATCTCGAGACATAAATGCAATGGAGTAGAGAATCCTTGAGATTATTTTATATAAACCCCATAATTGTATAACAATGCAACACATAATAATTTCTAAGACTAATGAAAAACCCAACCACCATTTAGAAAGTGACCTAAGACCTCACCTGTCATTGTTGGAGAACGACTAGCTTGACAACGTCTTGGATATGGATTATCATCACCACTAAGAACTGTTCTAGCAAGATCCTTCTCTTGTCTTGGTTCCCCATATCATGTACACATCTTGGTTATATATCCGATCTAAATGTTTGCATGTGCCTTTATAATAACTACCAAGATCTTGTAGTTCTTTGTGCCAAAGTTGTTTCAATCCTTCTGGGATCTTTGATGGAAAATATGGCTATTTCAACATACAAGAAGTACAAAATTACTAAGTAGTGTTCTTAAGAATCCATTTGGTAAGATTAATTTTACCTAACAATTTCAATAAATAATGCCACATTTACAACAAAAGATAGTTTGAAGAGAACTAAAAGATTCACTAATATACCTTATTGTTGAAGAAGATCATTTTCATAGGATTGTCCTTTTTAAATTCCACCTAGGAATTACATGGAAGGTAGACTGGTCCACCAATGAATCCTCCGGGAACAATATTCCCCCCAAAAAAATCCTTTTGATGTTGATTAGTAACTATGATCCCTCTTGGCTACCCAAAATCAAAGCTAATAGTAAAAGTTGTAGTGTAGTGTACTTTCTCTTCCCGAACTGAATATTTTTGTAGCCAACCCTTTGTTAGGATTAATTAATCCTCCTTTATCTAATATAGTCTATTTGATCATCTTGCCTAAATTAGGAAGTCATTATCACTTAGATAGAGTACGGGGGACACACCTAGAGGTTATCTACCACTTACTGGATGTTCATCCATGGGTTTATGTGCCTTTGGGACCAATCCCTACATTATAGGATCCCACTCAGAGTGCCACCAACAGTCTCCTTCAGTTGGTTGTGGGAGGTAAGCAGTTACGAAAAGTTAACATCCAATTACATTCAATTAGATCATTATCAGTTAGCCTAACATCAGTTTTGCATGCATGCAGGAAGTGTGGTGCCTTTTATCCACCTACCTCATCAGTTAACTGATTGTAGAATGATTTAGACATCCAAAGTTAAACTAGTGAGCTCCGACTGTGATTTAGACACACCGAGTTAGATAATCAGTTTGTTAGAACCGATAGATTCGAATCATATATTTAGCATTTGAAATCTATTTATTATATAATCATTATATTATTGATTAATGAATGAATATTAATGTTGTGATTATCTGAGCAATTCTTGTCTGATTTATCTGAAAATTGTGGCATGAATTTCCTGTTCAGTGTACATTCTCTTTGATTATTCCACTACATAATTCCCTTCCTACAACTTTCATATTTTCCTGTAGATCAATGGTTCAAAAATTTAACATGGTATTACAACCTTATTCAGGATAGAAGAAAACCTTGTCCAACTTCCATTGTGCACCAGAAGCAACTAAGTTTCCACGTAATTCCTGTAATTATTTCCTTTCTAACTTTGGATTTTGTCCAGAGAAGTCTCTGTAGGTGTGACAGACTCTAAGAAAATGCACATGTCGAGTTGGAAAGGCTTGTACTGACATATGATTGTGAATTGAATTGGTTTTTTAGTTTTCTTTGCTGGTATCTACGTAGCTTCTTGAAGAATTGACTGATCAACATACAAAAGAATGGATAATTCTTCAGCTCTCATACCTAGACTCCTTACACCCTTCAATTACATTGATTGGAGAGAAGATATGGAGGTAGCCTTGCACAACAAAGTCCTATTTAGGATGACAATGGAAAGAGAAGTCGAGCCCCAGTAGTATGTTGAGAAGAACAACTTTCTGAATCGGCTTGATGAAGCCATTGGCTTAATGTGCATTCACATCTCCCAGGATATTTTGTTCCATCTTGAGGGACTAAAGACTCCAAAGGAAGCTTGGTAAAAGATTGAATATTTGTTTGGAAAACATGATGAGTTTCGAGGGCATATTATGGAGAATGAGCTCATTGCACTAAAACCAAACAGTTTCAAGACTATTCAACAATTCTGTACAAAGTAAAAGCACTAGTACTACAATGCAAACAATGTGGAATAGAGAGGAAAGATGAGTAGCTTGTGCTATCAGTGTTGAGTAAGCTTGCTTTAGAGTTCTTAGTATTTGTCTCTACATTCCATTCCAGAAGAGTTTCCATTCCAAATTGGAAGATGCCACTATCTAGATGCTTTTGCCAAGTACTTGATACAAGAGCAAGACAAATTGGTTCAAATGGAAGTGATTCAAACCTCCAAGAATCAAACACTCTTTGTATCAGAATCAAACAATGGGAAAGCAAGAGGGAAGCGCAAAGGGAAGGAGACAAAAAACAATGATTCGAAGCCAAAGGAGAATCATAAATCTTTCGATGGAGCCTCAGGTTCCAAGACAAATAAGAAATTCGAGAAGAATAAGTTTCCCTATTGTATGAGAGGCTTTAATCCAGAGAGTCAGTGCATGGATAAGACCATCAACCGGCTATCACCACTCCTTGAACAAAAAAATATTTCCCTTCCACAAGGAGCAAAGAAATTTGGTGTTGGAAAACTGACAAAATATCATGAGAGGTGCCATGCTTTGAAGAAAGGACTCACTCAGTCGAAGGCTTATTTGATAGATTTTGGAGCATCCAACCACATTTTTGTTTCCAGGGAATCCTTCACCACTCTGGATCTTAGGAGGACCTAACATTCATATGGGAGATAACTCTCAAATCCTAGCTGTTAGAAGAGGTTCTATTAAAATACAACATGGATAGTTCAAGAATGTACTCTATGTGCACTCTCTTACAACAAATTTGTTATCTGTTTATCAAATGACTCATACATGCTCTCCCAAGAGAGTTATACTCGATTCTGACACAATAGAAATCATTGAATCATCTACTGGAAATATCATAACGAAAGGGTTTTATAATCATGTCTCCAAGGCATATGAGTTATCCCATTTCCTGCCTACTTTACATCTGACATCTTTATTGACTCATGCCAATAACAAAATCAAGTTGTGGAATGATAGATTTGGGCATCTCAATTTCAAATATCTCCAGCAAATTCACAATGAAAAGTTGGTTGAGGGCTTGCCATTGATCAAAACATCAGATGGAGTGTCATGATTGCTTGGTAGGTAAGCATCTGAAGAAGATATATGAAGTTGGGAAGGAAATTAGAGCTTCCTCTACACTTGATCTGATACACAGTGATGTCTCAGGACCAATTCTTACAACATCCATCAATGGATCCATATATTTCCTAACTTTTATTGATGATTGCTCAAGGTTTTGTTGGGTATATTTTATGAAGCATAAATATGAGGTATTCGAAAATTCCAAAGTTTTTAAAGCCTTGGTATAAAATAGATTCGAAAAGAAGATCAAATACATTATATATGATAGTGGAGGTGAGTATATTAAAATATATTTTCAGCAGTTATGTGAATCAGAAGGGATTCGAATGGAACACTTAGCTCCATACACACCATAGTATAATGGTGTGGCTGAGATGAAAAATAGATCATTGAAGGAGATGGAAACTTGTCTTCTCAAAGCAAGAATATTCCTCCTTCTCTATGGGATGAGGCTATAAATTGTGCTTCATACATTCAGAATAGGGTGCCTCACAAATAAGTGATTGGGGCCACTCCTTTCGAATCACTATTGGGTCATAATCCTAATGTCTTGCACTTGAGAGTTTTTGGTTCCAAAGATTGGGCCAGAATTGCTATTGACAAGAGGAAGGAATTCCAAGCCCAGAGTAGAGAATGCATACTGCTGGAATATGATGAGGATGATAAGGCATAAAAATTTATAGATCTTGGAATAGGGAAGTGCTTCATAGAGCGCACTGTGCAATTTGAAGAAGATCAATTGCATGATCCACCACAATCTAAAGCAGAAGAAGGTATAAACACTCTTCCATTTCCATTTGATGATGATATATTATCTCATGTTTCATATTAAGATGATGAGGAACAAGATCAACATGATCTTCATATTGAGGTTGTACCTCAAGAGAATCTAGATCTAGATCCAACTCCCATTCCAAATCAATGGCCTCAGCCTAAATGGGCCCAAAATCTCATTGCAGTAGGTGGGAATGATGTCGGGGATCCAGATGATAAAAGAAGAACGAGGTCCCAGTATCTAAATGAACATGTTGCACTCTCTCACATAGCTTCGCTACTTACAGATTGGTGCAACAAACTGCTAGAGAGATGCTACTTGATGATGAATATTGATCCACAATTTGTCCCACTGATGAACAAAATGGATCATTACATTCATCCTCTAGAAATAAGAGACAAAAGAAACATTCAACAGATTGGAAGAATATTGAGAGGTTCACATGCATAGTCCTAGGATGATGATGCATAGAAGAACCATGATTCTGCATGGATGCTCCATAGAGTTGCAAATTTCAGCAATTTTTTCACAAGTTTTTGCTCAAAGAAAAAAAATTCTCTTAAGTATGGAAGCTTGTTTCTTGAATACCTTCTTATCTTGAGGGGGGATTTTTCCCATGAGGTTTTCCCCATTTTCCTTATTTTATTAAGCAAATATTTTATTTAGATCGTATGGGTGACTTTGGCCTAGTTTCCAAGGCCCAAGTTGTCTAAAGTTAGGATTAAGGAGGGGTGTTAGAATTAATTAATCCTCATTTTCCCAATATATTCTATTTGGTCATCTTGCCTAACTTAGGAAGTCATTATTACTTAGCTAGAGTATGGTGGACACACCTAGAGGTTATCTTTTTCTTACTGCATGTGCATGCATTAGTTTATGTGCCTATGGGACCAATCCCTACATTGTAGGATCCCACTCTGAGTGCCACCAGTAGCCTCTTTCAGTTGGTTGTGGTGAGTACATAGTTATGCTAAGTTAACCTCCAATTACATTCGGTTAGATAACTATCAGTTAGCCTAGCACCAATTTTGCATGCATGTAGGGAGTGTGAAATCTTTTATCCACCTACCTCATCAGTTAAATGATTTAGACATCCAGAGTTAAACTAGTGAGCTCTAGCTGTGATTTAGGCACACTGAGTTAGCTAATCAGCTAGTTAGGATTGATAGATTCGAATCCTATCTTTAGCATTCGAATTTTATTTATTGTATAATCATTGTATTATTGATTAATGAATGAATATTAATGTTGTGATTATTTGAGAAATTCTTGTCTGATTTATCTAAAAACCGTGGCATGAATTTCCTTTTCAGTGTACATTCTCTTTGATTATTCCACTACATGATTCCCTTCCTACAACTTTCATATTTTCCTGTAGATCAGTGGTTCACAAATTTAACACCCTTAAATACAACTTGTTTACTTCTCTTTCTAGAAATAATGATTACACTTTATAAAATATTAACAAACAATGTGGCAGTGATTTATTAACAAAAATAGTTGATATGCTTAAACACCTTCAGCTGCTTCAACACCTTCAACAACTCTTCCTTAAGGGAAGTAGTATTGCACAAGAAAATTTCATTGGCGTTCATTTGTAAATGATATGGAAAGTTCTTGATCCTGTCATCCATAAGGATTTCCCCAATATTTTATGCCTGTCTTTCACACCATCCAAGGGCTTGCAAAAGGGAAGGATATAATAGCTGTAGGGAAGCTCTGTTTCAACTGATGTAAGGTAATTAACCTTCATCCATAAATCTGAGCCTTGGGAATATGAGTGAGGATAAATTCTAGGAAGATATAATATATTTGAATTTTTGTACTACCCAATATGCCCAACATAATAAAAACCCACATCCCAAACCTTGGCCAAAATCCCATCCAAGTAGCAATCTCTCCTAATTCTAAGGCCTCTTGATTAATAATGGATTTATTTGTTTGATCAAATATCCAAGACACAACCACCCAAATATATACATTTGATACTAATTCTTTACATACCTTTATCATATCTATCCAACTGCGCATCTTCTTCTTCATCAAAGTCAGATATTGTATTCTACCATGCCCATACATACTTCACCCTCGACTTTTAGTGCAATTTCTTTTGCATTTCCAAGCCATATTTTGCGAAGAATATCTATCTTCCATATATATATTTTTAATTGTTGAGAGCTATCTGGTCTAATTAAATTGACAATCTAGACCAAAATCAATTTTTAGCTCGTATCTACGGGCACAATGCTCATATATATATATATATATATATATTAGCTATCAATTGGCCTATTGAATAAAACCTATAAGGGCACAATAAAAGAATATTGTATATGCTTATATTACTAATTCTAAGTGATGAGTAATAAAATCACTTTTATGTGCTTATTAGGTGGGTGTCTATCTGATTTTTTTGCAGCGCATAATTATCATTTAACCTTTTCTTATTTTATGCTTTCGAAATAGATTAGCTTAGTGCATTCCTATATCTAATTATCAATGATTGCACCTCCTAGTCCCATTGACCTATTCTTGTTGGTCATTTGTTAGACATTAAGAAAATTGTTTTATGTTGTATTCTCTTATATTCTCTAATGCATAGAAGAATGTTATATTCAACTGCAGAAGTAGTACGAATTTTTTGTTCTTTTTGTAGTCATTTGTAATTTCCTTTGGCTTTAGTGTTTTAAGTATCATGATCTCCCAAAGATCATTGTATGAAAGAATTATTTTCATCTTATGTTTCGAGGATGGATAATTTTTTGGTGAAATACTTATTCTATTTAGTTATGTTATTCATCAATTTTTGAGATATGATTGTTCCTATGTTATAATATCATCGCAACATAATTTTATCATGATGAAATTTTAGAGATAGAAACTATTAATGAGGTGCTTTAAAAATGACAATTTTAAAAGTGTTTTACCATAGGTGCATTGAGTGCCCAATGAACTTTAGGGATTTAAATCTAGTTTATTTTACCCCATTCAATGTGAAAAATTCTAAACTATTGGTCTACCCAACAAGCAAACAATGAAGCTATAAATATTTAGCGAATCCCAACACTTGAAGGAAGTAAATAACAAATCCCAATAGTGGAAGGGGAATCCTAAGTAAGAGAACTTTAGGTAAAATTGCTGCTAAGATTGATAGTTAAGGTGTTTGTTTATGTAATATTGTTGGTAGAGTGATTGGGAATGGGAAGGGTAAATATTAGAAAAATGGGCCTCTCATTTTGAATAACAAAGATTTGAGTTTTGGTCATGATGAAAGGGAAACATGGTGCAAGAACAAATAGCAAAGTAAAAGATAGTGGTGCCATGCAACAATAGAGTTGTTGGACATGAAAGTGAACGTGGCAGAAGATATTGATAATAGGAAATTTCCCAAACAACCAAATAATAAGTGGAAAAAGTGGTGCATCTCATCCAATTGATCCTACAAAGAAATCCCACTCTTGGGGGAGAAAAGGAAGTTACCAACACCAATGTAATGTGACTATCCTTCTGCTTCACCCATCTCTATATCCAGAGAATTGATTAGTCGAATCTGCTGCAATCCTATATTCTGAACTAGTCTCCCCAAATCATAGAAGGAAACTAGATGCTTCTCACAAGGAATACCTATTTCGAGAGGACTAAATCAGAGATAACTAATTCAATATAAGTGGATAAGAATTGGGTTCATATAATGGATTAGTTTCCCTAGAAAGAAGTGCCTAAATGGGACTTGGTTTCTTATGAGAAATTATTGAAGATTGAAATATTTCAATTCAAAGTAAGCAAAGAAGAGGAGTTTGACTGATCAACAAAGGAATTAAGTCCATGAGTTGGATGCCCCAATGCCTATGAGGAATAATTTAAATCAAAAGGAGATGAGAGATAAGTGACTCTCCTTCCTCAATATTAGCCATATTGCGTGAATTCCTATCAAGTAGAGCCTTCAGAACTTGAATACACAAGGGAAACCAGAGGGGTCAACCAATAAAGCAAGATATTAAACATATGAAAAATTCCACTTTTATCATACATAGCCACCAGGGAATTATGAAGAAAAAAAAAGACTCGAACCTCGATGTGACAACATGATCATGAATCTTCTTCCCTTCTTGTAGAGCCAATAGTGATGCACATGCCTTGAGTGCAAAGGAGAAAGTGAAATTGTTGGGATACACATCTTCCCTATGCATTTATATATATACAACATCATCATGTTTTGTCAGTTATTGGTTGGGTATGATGGGTCAATAAATTATTATGGCAGTCATTTCTATCTCCTCAAGTGGTTTTGTTTTGGTGTCAGCCATGTAATAGGGGATCTACAAAGTACTAAATTTTAACAAGACGTTAAAATTTAGTAAATTGTTCAAATTTATTGCCAAAATTACAAATTTCCATATTTGTCACTGGGTGACACAATTTACATGATCACTCATGTCTCTGAATCCATCTAAATTTTATAATTTACTAAATTTTAACACTACAGATGGATTCAGAGACCCCCTTTCTAGGGGTTCTCTCACTCCATATGCATTGTTAAAATTTAGTAAATTGTACAAATTCATTTTCAAAAATGTAATTTCCATTATCGGAGACAACTAAAAATGAATAGATAAATGACCAATTCATATTATTAATGGTATTGTTATGTGGTCATTTTTAGTTTAGTTACTTGTTATCCGGTCGTATATTTTATCTCGTGACCAAATTGGTCGTTTATCTTGGTCGTTTTTAGTTGGCTCATTTAAAACTGTTCAATTTTGGTCGTTTATCCCTTGAAAAATCTGTGGTGACCGAATTCTTTGGTCGTCTGGTCACTCATCTTTCATTTTGAACTAGTGGCCAAATAATAACAAAAAGTAATACAACTACACACACTTGATCCTTGGATTTAAAAAAGTATTGTGGTCTCTTTGCTTCTCAAAACAAGCAAGCATACCAACAATTGCACACTAGGAACACCTAGCACTAGAAAACATCACGTGCTCAATCTCAACTTCTAAACATAAATCCTATAAATGTATTGGTCTCTCTAAATGCAATAATGGGCTTTTCCCAAAAACCGGCTGGTAACTTCTAGATACCTAAACTAGTAATCCTAGTTAGGCTAGTATTTTTTGGTAGAGAGATGGTTTCTTTCCCTAGGGTTTCCCTTTATCACTCATGTAACCCTCCCCCAGGGTTAGTTGGCCTCTTAGGCTAAACATAGTCTTCCTTTATCTTCCATCTAGGTTCAATTTACCTATTTCTTCCTTAGGTTTCCCAACATACCTACAAGGGATAATAAGGACGACACAAAATTAACGCACCCAATGAAGGAGAGACTAAAAAATTTCTACAACAATGAAAGAGGTACTAATTTTTTTTTACAACAAAGATAAAGTGAGAAAGGGACATTTTCCCCAAGGACGACTGGACCAATGTAGATGAAATGATGAGGGGAAAATCATGCTAATGACCAACACCTAATTTATAATGGATAACATAATTGATGCAACAAATTTTCTCATAGGAAATGACAAATCCTTTCAATGATAAAAGACAAATGCTTACAGCAATATTTTCCTCTATGGTTCATAGGAAATGTGAAGGGCCTTAGCTATCACATGATCCCTACATAGGAAATTTTTAACCCGCAAGAGGAATACGGTGGCCATATCAATACTTATAACACTAAGGATGCTTGTGATGAACCAATATTTAAATTGAGGGTCTAAGTCTTTATCAATTATATATAGGGATCATGGTCCATGCGCAGTCTTCTAGGTCACCACATAGAGCTTATGTAAGGAATATTCAGCATACATGTGATATATGGTCATCGTTTTTACCTTTCTATCTTAAGCACATCAATTTTAACCTTTGGAATCTTTAGAATGACTATAAAAAAATATTTTCCATTGGTATTGTTCTATATGTTACCTCTTAATATTATTGACATCCATCTTAAGTTGTGTAAGATCATCTTTCAAAGATTATATCTCACTGTACACTTAGGTGAGTTGTCATAAAAAAATGTTTACTTCATGTACATGACAAGAACATGTGCTTGGTGATCCTTTTCATTGTATTCTTGAGATCAATATTTTATTTCTAACATATTCTCAGCTTCCAATATTACATCTTCATGTTGTCCCTTGCACACAAAATCTTGAATTATTTTTAACATGCACGAGCTGGTACCCAACCACTTCTCTTTCCTAGTTATGTAATACACACTTAATTGTCTAAGGCATATTTACTTGGTATTGTTTCTTTATCCATTTATTTAACATGTTTTTGGTATCATAGAGGATACTTACACTTCTTCGAGGGTGTCTTGGAATATTTTTCCATAATACGAGTGGAATATTTTTGCATAATACAATATTATACTAAGCAACTAGAAAAAATAATATAATATTTTGACACATTGTGGAACATGAATGGCAATTTGGTGTGAAGGAGATAGTGTTAACACACAATTTAACACCCTCAATAATGTAGGCCAAAAGCATGAATTGCTTTTCACCCGCAACATGAAGACAAAGCTAAAACACTAAAAGATACATAATCTCTTAATCCAACCGTTACTTTCTGAAAGGGAAGGTCTGAATGAAGACTCATGTACCTTGCAAGGGGCAAATGTAGTGATTGAATTACCTATTAAAATCCAAGAATAAGTCTACACAAACTTAAAGTGGAAGGAAAATGCATGGAAAATGTGTTTTGCGAATTAAATGCTCCATTATTCATGAAAAATGCCAAAAACTATGGAAAATAGGGTAAATGGAGAAAATTATGTTGGCATTCCCATACCACATTGAAATGTTCCCTCTTAGAACCCAAATACTAAATCTATATAAGAAACATTTGAGGTGAATATTGAGGAGGGTGATTGAAGAGTGAAGTTACTAGATTGGATTTGTGAGAGAAACTATTTTGCTTCACACCCTTGGTGATCAAAGGCTTGTAGGGAAAAGGAAGGAACCTAGATCTAAAGAGGAGGAACCATAGCATGATGAGGTTGTAAATTCCACATTTCTTTTATTAAATATGAAATGATTCTATTATCCCCAAATGATCTTGTTTATCAATTTGTAGGATGTTTAGATCTGTTTTTAGCTTGAGTTTCATATGGAATGTTGTTTGTAGAATAGAGAAAACATCTTGTGTTCTAGTTTTGCAGGTATTGAGAGGATATTTGAGGAGAAATCACCATTTAAGAGCAACAATAAAGCAAGCAAAGGCATCTCCAAAAATCAAGCTTCTCCAAAGGATTCCTCGAAAAACATGCTTCAAGAGGTATTCTCCTTTCTTCAAACCCAACTTAAACCATTGAAAAATGGTAGATCTAGAAATAGATAGTTCATTATCTCTCTCATACAACTAACAAAGGGTCTCACCACCCATTTGGAAAAGGAAAAGGGATCTCATATTAGATACATAACTTTGATGTTGATCTTATACCTACCAGGTTGTTATATTCTTGGCTTTTGAAAATAGTAGGAATTAGAAAAATAGGGCACTTCTACCCATGAGTCAAGTGTGCCATTTTGTGTAAAGGGTGGGTTGGTAAGAAATATTCCTTTTTAGTTTGGGTCCACTAAAAAAATGGCCTCGGTTCATTCATAGGGTGACCCACTCCATTTTTTATACCAACTTAACTTGGTAACACATGAGTTGTAGTGTGGGTAGTGCGAGTAGTTATAAGGAACATTTCTTGTGGATTTCATGGTGACCTACCATTTTGACACATTGTGGAACTTCAATGGAAATTTCATGCAAAGATGGTAGTTAGGTTGGATTTTGAAAACATTAGCAGTCAACAAAAGACTCCACTTCTCCCCAAGAGTCAAGTGTCATTTCGTGTGAAGGGTGGGTTGGTAAGCATGTGTTTGTTGGTTTTGCTCGAAAATTGACCTTGGGGCATTTATAGGGTGGTTGACTTAAGTTTTATTTACAACTTAACTCAGTAACACATGAGTTGTAGTGTGGGAAGTGCGTGAGATGGGAAGGAAAAATTCTTGTGGCTCTCATGGTGACCTACCATTTCGATGCGTTGTGGAATTTGAATGGAAAGTTGGTGCAGAGACGCTAGTTACGTTGGCTTTCGAAAACGTTGGGAATTTGCAAAAGAATACACTTCTCCCTAAGATTCAAGTGCCATTTCATGTGAAGGGTGGGTTGTCAAGCATGCATTTGTGAAGTCCACTTGAAATTTTCCTAGGGTCGTTAGTAGGGAAATTGAATTAGTATTATGGTCAATATTTAAAAACCAAGGGTATGTGGAAGTAAGTAGTAAAGAAACGATAAAGTAGAGGTAATTGAGCTTGATTTATCAAAGGTAGTAACAAAGGACTAGGGAAAGGACAATATGGGTTATGACTAAGGTTATATTTGATACAAAAATTACTATTACACACAAGTCAATAGAGATGAGTGCATGAACTCTAGGTAGTACTCCCAAGGAATGCCAGGGAATTCCAGGGTGTGCTAAGATGTGTACAAAACATGTCAAACATCGTCAATGCATGCTAAGGAGTGTTAGGGAGTTCCATGGAAACATAATGCAACACCAGGTCAAAATGAATGGAAATGAACGGATAAGAGTGTGTACCTTTAAGGAGTGTTAGAAAATCCTAGGTGTTCCAAGGACTGAGTGTGTTAGGAGAATCTCAAGATAGGACCTAAAGGAGGAAATCATGCGTTTGTTACAGGGGGCTAGACATAGTATTTTTGGACAAAGGGAGACTTTGTGTTTGGTGGAACACTATTTTACTTTTGGAATTTTTTTTTGTACAAGACGTGACACACTTTTGTCACATGCCCCTGTTGTAAACTATTATGGATTGTTGCATATTGCACATTGTTGTCTATAAGTTTTGGGGCACTCGGATTGTGCCCACTTATATCTTTTGTGTCTCATGCATCTTATGGTTCTTACATACTGTTGGTTAATTCTCTACCATTTATATGAAGTAGACATACATGTGAAATATTATCTAACTAGTGTAAATTGTGTTGCTTAGTTGTTTTACGACCATGGTTGGATGTGATCCTTGTATTGGTAACTTATTAAGTGGGATGAGTTGAGATTGGAAATGAGTATCCTAAGACGAGTTATAGGTATTTCTTAGGTGAAAAAGGGATAGTATGTTTGTAGTAGGCACAATTGGTCAAGCAGTTGCAACTGAAGCAGGCCAATGCTGCACAAATTGTTGTAGCCAAGGACTTGGTTGGGTTCCCAAGTCGCAAACAATGTATGGCTAGCTGTGAGGGCATGAGTGCTATGGAATTCCATGTAATGATAGGGCATTCTAACACTTTCCACACAGTTCCAAGGATGTCAAACATTCCAATATGTGCCAAGTGCTAATGCATGCCAAGATGTGCCAAGGTGTGCCAACATGTGCAAAGGAGCTTGAAGGAAACAAAAGGGATAACCAAGTTAAAGTGCAATGAAATGAACACACAAGAGGGTTAATAAGTCATGAATTTACCTTTTTAAAGAGGGGCATGTTATGCACACCAACACTAGGTGTCAATATGTGCTAAGTTCCAATGTGTTTGAAGTGGCAAATATTCTTTTGTTACTTCTCTCCTAGTTGCCAATAATTGATCTCAAATAGATTTAATATTACACCATGCCAAAGCATTCCAAAACATGTCAAAGCATACAAGAGAATCTCAATGCATGTCAATAATTGTCAGGTGTATACACGTAATAAGTGCCAATGTGCACCAGGGACTGCTTTGGAGTGGCAGGGAATGTCGAGGAGTGCTAAGTTGTGCCAAAGAGTGTCAATGCATTCCAAGGAGTGTTAAGGAATTTCATGGAAACATAAGGGAGCACTAGGACAAAATTCATGGAAATGAACAAATAAGAGGGTGTGCTAGGGAGTGTTATCGAGTGTCAAGAATGCCAAGGAGGGAGTGACAAGGCATGCTAGGAAGTGTTAAGGCATGCTAGGGAATTTCCGAGCATGTCAGGAAGTTCTAGGGTGTGCTAGGGAGTTCTAGGGTGTGCCAACATTTTCCATATAGTTCCAATGAATTCCAGGCATGCCAAGACATGATAGGTGCTAAGGCATGTCAATATGTGCCATGTGTTAGGGTGTTCCAATGTGTGTTAAGGAGTGTCAAGGAAACAAAAGGGAGAACCAATTTAAAATGCAAGGGAATGAACACATAAGCGGGTTAATAAATTTTCCTTTTTCAAAATGGGCATGCTAGGAACACCAATAATAGGTGTCAATACATTCCAAGTGATAGTGTGTTCCAAGTGCTAATATATGTCAATTCATGACAAGGTCTTGTGTCAAGGCATGCTAGGGATGACTAGGTAATTCTAGGGAATTCCAACACATTATAGTGAGTGATACGCTGTGGTAGGCACAAATGATTTTAAGAACACCCCCAAAATTTATATGTATAATAAATGGGTGAATCTCCCTAATATATAGGGAAAAATGAAGGCTATTTTATTAATAATATAATATGTATATATAATGTTTTGGCTAATCTTTTATTTTATTATAGAATATTGTATAATCTTAGCGAATCTTTCACTAAATTATAAGATATTGTAAAATCTTGGTGAATATTTCATTGAATTATAAAGTATTGTAAAAGATTGGCAAATATTTCATGAAATTATAAAATCTTGTAATGTCTTGGTGAATCTTTTGCTAGGAAGACTCAACTTTTGATTCTGCAGATTACTAAGGTAGTGAAATAGAAGAGAATATACCTTATCTTGAATATGTCAACTCCTAGACCCTCAAATGAATAAATGCATGAATGAGGAGAGAAGGGACTTATTTATACATTTCATAAGAAGTACTGGGTCACTCACAATTGGAGGTGTTCGTGAAACATAACTACACTAACTAGATTCAGGGAAAGTGGGGACTCCACTTTTTATATCGTCCCTTAATTGTCCAACACACACGCAGGGACCTAAATCTTGACATATCGACAAATTGATATAATTGAACACTTTACATTGTGGAGTGATTATGGCTCTCGCCAACCATTATTACAACGTGGAGTATTATCGAGACCTGCAACCTTAATAGAAACTTGCAATGGTTATTAGAAATAAGAACATACACTAACAATAATATAAATCGCATTAATGCATAATCACACATATCATTAGAAATACTCTATTAAATGCTACTTTTTCTCAGATGAACTAAGGAGGTGTTTGTATCCATGTCCTTGAAATTTTTGAAAGCATGCAAAATGTGGTAATTTTTTTATCACCCTTATTGAATGCAAAAAACTATATATCAAATGGCATAATGTCTGCATCTTAGGTCAAACATGTGTTGTACATATTGTACACAATCATGATGGAAATGAAGTATCATGTTCCAACTAAATCATATATTTATCATACATAACTAGATCCATTTTTGGGTGATGATAGAAATTACACATAAAAAAAATCAACAAAAAACATTTTACTTCCGAATGACCCTTACAAAAACAAAATATCGTAAAAAAATTATTGAACCCAAAAGATTTAGGTCACAAATAAAATTGACGAACTTTGAAATACGAATAAAAAATATACTAGTCACAAACTTCTCCATACAAATAAAAGAATCTGTAAGTATGATTTGGACAAATCTACAAGAAGACAACCAAGATAATGACCATTCCATTGTAACCCCGCCATTATAATAAGTGTGAACATCCTAAACATCAACAATAACAGACATAAAATGTGAATATATACACTCTCATTAACACCTTAGATCCAATAATAATTGCAAAGAAAGATCCTAATTAAAACACAGTTTAAAGAATTGGGTTAAATTCAGATTGAATATATAAAATCCATGTGGCGTCTCTCTATCAAGAATAGAATCCACTAACACCATATAAATGGTAGTCAATAGTTTAAACATGACAAGGAATACAATAAATCATACATTTTGAGATTTATAACAGTTTCACTGAACCAATACTCATAGGATAGAATAAAGCCCTCATAACTTTGAATGAGCCCTAAGAATAAAAAATTCCCTAGAATTCAACAAGCCTTAAAAAGCATCCATGATAAAAAAACATGATTGTTACAGCTGATTTTACCACACATGGTTGATCACACTTTTATGGCCTTCCTTGTCCCTCTGCAGACTCTTTGGACCCCATGGACCATTATTGTACGTTTGATGTTTCCAATATCATCACTAAAAACACCTATTATTTGTTGTACGTGACTTTTAATCCCTTTCTCACGTATATACACGGATATTGACCTTAAACCCGCGTACATCGGGATGTGTGCATAAGTCCAAATACTTTTGGAGTTTTCCTTGATGTGGATCTGAATCACTTGTCTCTTAGCCTTCCATATGCCTCAAGATCACTCGGATTTGACCTTCCATTACCCTATTGAAGCACTATATAAGGAAACCCTTAGATACATTGAAGAGGAGGAATTGAAGAGGAAGAAAACTATAGTCCATTGTTGCCGTAGCTTGCTTGTACTTGAGTCTGCATCCCTTTGTCCCTTGGAGCACTTTGTGTTCTTCCAAAGCTTTCCTTTTCTTGTGAGATTGCTATCGAGAGATGGAGGATTGAGGTGGTGGAGGCCCAGGTGGAGGACTCAGTTTCTCCTGTTCGCAGACGTGCCAACAGAGGTTGTCACTTATGTAATCTCTGATTTTATTAATAGAAATATCTTTTCCTGTCCAATGATGTACATATTAATGAATATTGAATCCATGGATGCATTTAATTTCTTATGCATTATTGATTATATATGCTAGAGTATTCCTAACACTATATTATATAGCATGCTTACTCTATTTATTGTTGTTGAGAGTAAATTGCTAATGCAAGCGGGATTGGAAAAATCTCAACGGGGATCTACTTCAGCCATCCAGAATAAGGTATGATTTGAGATCCTTTATTGTTAGATGTTTTATTTCTCTTGCATATTGGGAAGGGATTGATTTTTGTGGTTTCTCTATCTGTTGTGGTACACCCCAAGCCATAGGAAGTTTTCTCCGTAACAGAATTGGTGACCATACTAGGGAGGTTCCTAGTTGTTTTTTCTTTGGGGATTTTTTGGCATTCATTGTGCTTGAATTACTCTGATTTCTCTATTTCCGTGTCGAATCTGGGGGCATGTTTTCCCAGTAGTGTCCTGTAGGATTAAATTTTGCTTCAGCTTGTCTATTTACCTTATTTTTCTATCTTTTTCTTCCTGTATGCGGGTTTTTCTTTCACAGTCGCGTATACACGCAGGATTTCCTGGAATAGTCGCGTATGTACGCAGGTTTACTGAGAACAATCGTGTATCCCTAATTTTTTTCTTTTTTGGGAAGATTAAGTGTTGCTGGGTGAGTTTGGATGATTGCTGAGTCTTCTTTGATTCTTCTGGAGTTTGTATCTACCCTTTATTTTTTATCAGAGACTCTTTTTTAATTTGATTTTTTGAAAATGTTCTTGTCATTTCATTTTCTACTTTTTGTTTTGAGATTAGTGCATTATGTCTCTTTTACCTTGGTGCTTTGGTTGGCTGTTGTTTGTGAGTGGTTGCAGAGTCTGAGGGTTTTAGAGACATTTTTTTCTTTTTATCTCATTTAATTCAAAAATACAAAAACATTTTTCTTTTTGCATAGTTATGTATTGTTTGCATTTTGCATTAGCATGGTGCTTGCATTAGGTTTGCTTGGTGAATCTTAGTCATCTTTTCATATAGGAATGATTGCATATACATTTGAAGGAAAAATTTTGCACTTCACGTAGTAGCATACCTTGTTTTTCATTCGACACAGTGCATTGGCATTGATTTGTTAGGTGTGCATTTTACTTCTTGTTGTGTCATAACATCATTAGTTGCACATCCATTTACCTTTTGAGTAATAAATCCAATTAAAATAAACGCATAATAAAATGAATTACACTCTTTTCTTTTCTAGGGTGCACCAACAAGATTAGGTTTTAGGGTCTTGGAATAGTTCATTGTGAGTTAATTCTCCAAGACCACTAAACAAAACAATTAGGTGTCTATCTAGGTGAGAGTGTGAAATCCTTTATATAATTAGTGTTTCTCAGGATCCTCCTCTTACAAGGGAGTTAAGCACTTATTGGGATGACCCCTGATTGTGATTGATTAGCACTAGAGATATTTCCAGGGTTGTATTCGTATTTGGGGGCCTTTGAGGTATTGGATAGTGCACCCCTGGAGTACTAGTTGTGCTTTCAGGATTCGGGCTTTGTTACCCTGCCCATATGGTAAATCCCACTTGCAACTGTCCTCTTGACCATTGATTATATTCAGGTGACCTTAGTTGCCTTACCTGGGTTATTGTCACGTCCCCATGCCTCCGACTGGCGTAGAGGACGCGACTACTTGCTTTATCAGACCGGGCTAACCGCCCATGAACATGTACAGGCATAAAAATTGCTGGAAACAGAATGCTTAAACATGCATAGATGCAATTATCTACCAAGTACAGCGGAATCACCATTCATTCAAACAATCATATTCTTTCAACATGTTCATTTCATTTTCATGAACAGAATTTACATTTGCAGAAGTAAAATGGACAGAGCACTTATCTTATGAAGAACTTCTTTCGCAACCAGCTACGTCGCTGCAACGTTCCACCCAACCATAGGCCAGCGTGCTCCTTAATCTCTCAGCAGCGCTGCCACCCTCGAGCCGGGCATGATTCTCCAAGGAATAAGGGAACTAGCAGGCTTACACATAGCCAGGATACACAAAACACATAGCCAAGCCAACAAAGTTGGGTTTATCAGGCCATTAAGGAGCTGATGAAGGCAATTTGCTAAGCTGGTCAGCTCATTACAGAGCCAAGAACACCTACACTAGAACTAGCCTGACCTCTAAGACACCCATCCACACCCAACACAAGGAATCAGTCCCTTCTCTGCTACACAGTCCCTCAGGCCCTGCATTCCCTTCCAGTGCTATTCAGGGGTGATGGAGAAGAAGGCCAGCCCTCTAGCTCTATCTGTGTGGTTTCCAGCCACCAGGTTTATCAAGCAAATCTAAGCCAACATCTCTGCTCCTCTCACAGTCCGAAGACCAACCATTGCACTCCGGCAATTAATTTATCTATTACAGCTTAAACCAGAGAAAAACGACTTCAACCCATCTACAACAGTCCCCAAACGTAACAGTAAAAACGAATCACAACATGGTGGAAAACACCCAGTCCTGAAGCTTATCAGTGAGCACAACTCACAGCAGGGAAAAATGCCCCCAAATAGTCTGTGCGTGAGACCAATAGTCGGTGAGACAGAAAAAAACGTGAATGGCCCTTCACAGCCATGGTAAAAACACATGAAGCTACAAAAACGTGAATGGAGAATGCACCAGTAGCTCCCAAAACGTGAGGAAAACAACCCAATCCCTGGCACTACAAAAACGACCTCCAATCCATGGGAAAAATGAAGCCAACAACCAAAAACGTGGAATGAAAGACACAGGAAAAACTCCAGCTGCTCCCAAAAGCCCCAATGTGAAGGAGAATGGTGAGGAAAAATGGAAAACGTGGATGCATGGCAGAATGGCATACATTTTTGGGAATTTTACTTGCCAAGGAAGTCAGAACACGTTTTTCAAAAATGGGTCTCTGCCCAATTCGAATTTTTTGCCCATACTCTTCCCATTCCATGCAATAACTAACTCAACCACATTATGGAAGAAATAAATGATTGGGGAAAAAGACAAGAAAGGTAGTTGACAGTTTGATGGGTTTTGTCATAGACATTTGGCTTTTCCCCATTGGCCCATAGGTTAAATATTTCACCCCCCCCTTATCCTTAGGAAATCATGCCCCATTCGATTTAGTTGCCGCCACCGTAGCTGGTTGTGTCCATTAATTAATTATGATGCATATTTACATGATGGCCAACATAATATATGTTGCATTCCCCGATATACCATTGGTGACAAATTTAAATCCAAAACATAGCATTACCGATCAGTGGTGGGGCTTTGGCCTTTAGCTCCACACCATGATCATTACAATATATATACATCATATACATCTCGTGCAACGGGGTCAAAACCAGGGCATTACATTCCCCTCCCCCTTCAATAGCACTGTCCTCAGTGCTTACAAAATTGAACAAAATGCTACACTGGCATCACCTCAGTGTTCCGCATAATTGAACAAAAATGGATGTGCCAATCGCATGGCATCCTCTAGCTCCCATGTAGCCTCTTTAGGTCCGAAGTGCTCCCATTGCACCTTTACCTGACCTATGGCTCGGTTCCGGAGCATTGTGACCTTCCTGTCGAGGATGCGCATTGGCTCGATTCAGAACTCTCCCTCTAGTTCCACCTGAATCACATCCCAATTTATCACATGGTTAGGATCATGTACATATCTCTTAAGCAAAGAAACATGAAAAACATTATGAGCTCTAGTGCTAGCAGGAAATGCAAGTATATATGCAACTGGACCTATTCTTTCAAGCACTTCAAACGGCCCACAGTATCTTGGTGACAGCTTGGCACTACTTCCAAGCTTCAAGGAACTCTTCCTTGCCCTCACTCTGAGGTAAACATGATCCCCAACACTGAACTCTCTGTTCACCCTATGCTTATCTGCATAGCTTTTCTGTCTATCCTGTGCTGCTTTCAGCTTCTGCCTGACCTTTACAACCTCTTGCTCCATTTCCTTGAGCAATTCTGGTCCAAGCACAATCCTGTTCACTGGATTATCCCAAGTCACTGGTGTTCTACACCTTCTTCCATACAAAGCTTCATACAGACTCATCCCCAAGGATGCTTGATGTCCATTGTTATAAGCAAACTCTACCAAGTGCAAGTAATCTTCCCACTTGGTCAGTTTGTCCATCACATACATGCGAAGCATATCTTCAAGCACCTGATTAATT
>LPNX010074965.1:6619-64293 GCA_001517045.1 Pseudotsuga menziesii | reverse complement strand
GTAGCAATTGTCTTTTGATATCCTGGGTGACCAGAATATGGAGCTTGATGGATTTCATCCATAACAACTCTCCTCAAATCTGCTACATTCGGAATATAAACTCTGCCTTTAAACGTGAGAAGCCCATCTCCTTCCAGTTTATATTCCTCATACCTCTTCTCAAGACTTTGCTGCTGCAATTTGTCTTTTACCTGCTCATACAATTCATCTCCAGCAGCATGACTAACAATCTGCTGCCTCAAATCTGATTGGCAATTACTAAGAGATGCCACATGCATTTCTTGCATTTTCCTACTGAGTGCATCAGCTACCTTATTCTCTTTTCCCTTTATGTGCTTGATTTCAAAATCAAACTCACATAAAAACTCCAGCCATCTTGCTTGCCTAGCATTCATAGTAGGCTGATCAAATAGATACTTTAGTCCACAGTGATCCGTTCTGAGCTCAAATCTCCTGCCCATCAAGTAATGTCTCCACATCTTGAGAGCATGCACTATGGCTGCAAGTTCTAGATCATGAGTGGCATAGTTTTTCTCATGCTCCTTCAACTTTCTTGACTCAAAACATATCACGTGGTTGTCCTGCATAAGGACTCCTCCAAGCCCTTGTCCACATGCATCGGTACACACCACAAAATCTTTCTCTAGATCTGCAACTTTTAATACTGGTGCACCGGTGAGAAGATTCTTCAATATCTGGAAGCTTTCTTCACACCTCGATGTCCATTTGAACTTCATTCCCTTCTTTTGCAAAGAAGTGATAGCATGTGCAACTTTGGAGAATCCCTCAATGAATCTCCTGTAGTATCCTGCAAGTCCCATGAAAGATCTTACATCTGTCACATTTCTTGGAGTAGGCCAATTCATAATGGCTTCAATCTTTTCAGGGTCCACAGATATACCCTCCTCTGAGATAATGTGACCCAAATACTGAATTCTATCTCTATAGAAGTCACAATTGCTCAGTTTTGCATACAACTGATGCTCCCTGAGCAATTGCAATGTCAATCTAAAATGCTCTTCATGCTCTTCCTCATTCTTAGAATAAACAAGAATGTCATCAAGGAAAACAAGAACAAACTTGTCCAAATACCTGCTGAAGACACTATTCATGAGGCACATAAATGTAGCTGGTGCATTGATGAGACCAAATGGTACCACTACAAACTCATAGTGCCCGTACTTTGTCCTGAAGGCTGTCTTATGAATGTCCTCATCCTTGATTCTCACCTGATGGTAACCAGACCTCAAGTCAATCTTAGAAAATACCTTTGCTCCTATCATTTGATCAAAGAGGTCATCAATCCTAGGCAAAGGATATTTATTCTTCACAGTAACCTTGTTCAACTGTCTGTAATCAATACATAACCTGAGTGTACCATCTTTCTTCTTTACAAACAGAACTGGTGCTCCCCAAGGAGACACACTCGGCCGAATATACTTCTTTTCCAGCAACTCTTGCAGTTGCATTTTCAATTCTCGCATCTCCGGTGTGCTCATCCTGTAGGGTGCCTTGGACACTGGTGCTGCTCCTGGCACAAGTTCAATAGTGAAATCAATGTACCTCTTTGGAGGAATCCCTGGAATCTCATCAGGAAACACATCCCTGAATTCCTGTAACACCTGATAGTCCTCCAACCTAGGAGTTTCATCTCTTGTTTCCTCCAAAATCCGAGTTGCATACAACTGGCAACCCTTCCTACAGAACTTCTTTAACTGCATTGCTGAAACCTATCATACTGAAATTACCTTTGGAATACCTTTCACAACTACTAGGTTCCCTTCTTCATTCATGCATTCAAAAGTCTTATTGTAACAATCAAGCTTCACTCTATGAGCTTCTAACCAATCCATTCCAATGAGAACATCATAGGAACCAAGCGGTAGAACATTCAGATCTACACAAGTGGCCAATCCATTCATGACCAATGGACATTTCTCTACCACTTCACTGACCTTCCTCTTAGTTCCAGTGGCTAGCTGAACTAACCAAGACTTCCTATGCTTTACCTTCTTAAAAGCACAAATATCCACTACTCTAGGAGTAATGTAACTGTGAGTAGAACCTGGGTCAATCAAAATAGAAACAGATTGCTCAGCAATCTTACCTGCTACTTCAACCACAGCTGACTGGTGATCTTCCTGACGGTCCTCCAGTGCTGCATAAATCCTAGGAATTGCCCTTGCTACTTGACCCACTGTTTCTGCTTCTTGAACATTATAAGCTGGCCTTGCACTCTCATTCTCGAGTGGACAATTCCTGCGCATGTGGGGTCCTCCACATTTCCAACATTGAAGCGGTCCTCTATTTTGTTGTGGATCCTTAGGCTTTTCTCCTGTCACTCCAACTGGTTTACTTGCAGCTTGGGATGGCTGCTTCTGCTGATTCCTGAAGTTAGAAGGTTTGAAACCTTTCTTTCTTTGGTCGAACTTTTCATTCTTCTTGTCCTTCCATGCCTTATGGTAATCTGGTTTTCCTTTGCTTTGCTCATAGCAATACTTAGCCTTCCTTATTGCTTCTTCCAGAGTTCTAGGCTCATAAAACTCAATCCTATCTTTGTAAGACTGAGGTAATCCACTCAGAAAACGTTGGACCTTTACTTTTTCATCTTTGATGTACCAGACATACCTCAATAGCTCCAAAAAATTATTTGCATACTCTTCCATGGTCTGCTGTCCCAATCTCAGCTCATGGAACTCCTTAATCTTGTCATCATAATACCTGTCAGATAGGTATTTCTGCTTAAAATACTTCTTGAACTGTTTCCACTTAAGTCTCCTTTCACTGATCCTCTTTACTTGCTTGAAGTGTTCCCACCAAATGGATGCTCTTCCATTCATATTGAATATGGAAACTCTTGCCTTCATGTTTCCTGAATAGTCATGCACTTGAAAGTACTTTTTAATCCCAAGAAGCCAAGCTTTAGCCTCTTGTCCAGTCTTTACCTCACCATCAAACATAGGAGGTTTAGCTTTCTTAAATTCATCTCGAGTGCGATCCCTATGGTGTCTCTTTCTTTTTCTTTTATGGGAAGAAGAATTGGAATCCCCACTAGATTCTTCAGAATCAGATGTTCCACTAGAGGTCCTTCTCCTTCTCCTAGTACTGCTCTTACTGCCTTCTGGCCTTGCTGTACCTCGTCCAGAGTCTATCTTTCTCTGCAAGTCTGTCAAACTCTGCAACATTGCAGCATTCAACTGATGCTGCTCTTCCTGGGCTTTAATCAAGCTTCTCATAGTAGCTGCAACATTTGACGGTGTCTCTTGGAATCTCCTTCCATTAGACTCTATGTCGTCATTTCTATTACGAACATTTTCTCCCATGGCATCTCGGGCATGCTCATCAGAATCCCGAGCATCATATCCGTCATGGGTTCTCATACTGAACCACCCCTTACTTACCAAACTGCACTACCTGGAATAATTCTCTTGAAGGTGACTTATGACTCTGCAAACATGTTAATAACACAAACGTTAGATGCATACCTTGATACAAATCAACATTACTTACCTTCTCTTGGAATAATCATAAAATAACAAATTTGCCCAACATAGAATTTTCTTCCTCAAGGAATGACTGTCTGAAGGGGACGACGGGGGTCAAGGGGGCTTGCCCCCTTGTGGCTTCCCTGATCGACTATCGGAAGCCTTTCTGCTTCGGGTGGTTTAGCCATTTAGGCAGCCGCAATGGCAGCTCTTGGAAGCTCCAATCCTTCCGCTGAATCGGCTCTTCTTCCATTCTCTCTCCGCTGAATCGGCTCCTGGAACCATTCTTCCTTCTGCAGAATCGACTCCTCTTCCGTTCTTCCTTCTGCCGAATCGGCTCCCAGAAGCTCCAAACCTTCCGCAACGGCAGCTCTCAAAAGCTCCAAACCTTTTTACTTGGCACTTACGTCGGACGTCGGCTGATTTTCACATCGAAAGTCGGATGGCTTTGGCTTTCGCAACGACGGCTCGCACAATATTAACTTCTTCCGATCGGCACTTAGAACAATATCGAACGTCAGACGTCGGTGGAATTTCGTAACATCGGACGTCAGACCACTTTCCCTTCCGATCGTTCCGACACTTAGACAAATTTTCATGGCTTTCCCCAAACGGTTTCGGCGTCGGCTGTCGGATGACTCTCACGTCGGACGCGGAATCGCTTCGCCATCCGCAACGGCGGATGGGAAGATCGTGAAACCTTCCACAATGGTGGAAGGGAACTTCATGAAACCTTCCGAAACGGTCAAATGGGAAACTTCACCCATTCACCCGCAACGGTGGACGTCCACTCCGCCAGTCCTTCCGCAACGGCGGAAGTCAAATCCACTGGTTGCTCCGACTACTCCAACACTTAGCCAAATTTTTGAAATTTGCTGTCTTCGATTTTCCTGATTGCTGCTAAGCAGAAGGAAATTCTGCTTCTGTCACTGCTTATTCTTGGCCCATAGAGGCCCATTGCTGCAACCCAATGCTCTGATACCATGTTGTCACGTCCCCATGCCTCCGACCGGCATAGAGGACGCGACTACTTGCTTTATCAGACCGGGCTAACCGCCCATGAACATGTACAGGCATAAAAATTGCTGGAAACAGAATGCTTAAACATGCATAGATGCAATTATTTACCAAGCACAGTGGAATCACCATTCATTCAAACAATCATATTCTTTCAACATGTTCATTTCATTTTCATTAACAGAATTTACAGTTGCAGAAGTAAAATGGACAGAGCACTTATCTTATGAAGAACTTCTTCCGCAACCAGCTACGTCGCTGCAACGTTCCACCCAACCATAGGCCAGCGTGCTCCTTAATCTCTCAGCAGCGCTGCCACCCCCAAGCTGGGCATGATTCTCCAAGGAATAAGGGAACTAGCAGGCTTACACATAGCCAGGATACACAAAACACATAGCCAAGCCAACAAAGTTGGGTTTATCAGGCCATTAAGGAGCTGATGAAGGCAATTTGCTAAGCTGGTCAGCTCATTACAGAGCCAAGAACACCTACACTAGAACTAGCCTGACCTCTAAGACACCCATCCACACCTAACACAAGGAATCAGTCCCTTCTCTGCTACACAGTCCCTCAGGCCCTGCATTCCCTTCTAGTGCTATTCAGGGGTGATGGAGAATAAGGCCATCCCTCTAGCTCTATCTGTGTGGTTTCCAGCCACCAGGTTTATCAAGCAAATCTAAGCCAACATCTCTGTTCCTCTCACAGTCCGAAGACCAACCATTGCACTCCGGCAATTAATTTATCTATTACAGCTTAAACCAGGGAAAAACGACTTCAACCCATCTACAACAGTCCCCAAACGTAACTGTAAAAACGACTCACAACATGGGGGAAAACACCCAGTCCTGAAGCTTATCAGTGAGCACAACTCACAGCAGGGAAAAACACCCCCAAATAGTCTGTGCGTGAGACCAATAGTCGGTGAGACAACAAAAAATGTGAATGGCCCTTCATAGCCATGGTAAAAACACATGAAGCTACAAAAACATGAATGGAGAATGCACCAGCATCTCCCAAAACGTGAGGAAAATAACCCAATCCCTGGAACTACAAAAACGACCTCCAATCCATGGGAAAAATGAAGCCAACAACCAAAAACGTGGAATGAAAGACACAGGAAAAACTCCAACTGCTCCCAAAAGCCCCAATGTGAAGGAGAATGGTGAGGAAAAATGGAAAACGTGGATGCATGGCAGAATGGCATACGTTTTTGGGCATTTTCCTTGCCAAGGAAGTCAGAACACGTTTTTCAAAAATGGGTCTCTGCCCAATTCGAATTTTTTGCCCATACTCTTCCCATTCCATGCAATAACAAACTCAACCACATTTTGGCAGAAATAAATGATTGGGGAAAAAGACAAGAAAGGTAGTTGACAGTTTGATGGGTTTTCTCATAGACATTTGGCTTTTCCCCATTGGCCCATAGGTTAAATATTTCACCCCCCCCTTATCCTTAGGAAATCATGCCCCATTCGATTTAGTTTCCGCGACCGTAGCTGGTTGTGTCCATTAATTAATTATGATGCATATTTACATGATGGCCAACATAATATTTGCCGCATGCCCCAATATACCATCGGTGACAAATTTAAATCCAAAACATAGCATTACCGATCAATGGTGGGGCTTTGGCCTTTAGCTCCGCACCATGATCATTACAATATATATACATCATATACATCTTATGCAACGGGGTCAAAACCGGGGCATTACAGTTATCGAGGGGGTATTTGCAGAGGTTATTCTGCAAGTGTCCTGGCCATGTAGGGGTCGGACAGCACAGTCGCTATATGCGTTGAAGATGAGGGCCACTATAATTGGTTATGGACCTCTACTTGTTGTGTATGGGAGTCTCAAGCCTCTCCTAGGTGAGACATACTTTCTTCATTTGGGAGATCACATATCCTACCCTTGGTTTGCTTGTGATTTGGCTTTACATTTTTAGGTGTATGCTCTATGCACGCTAGTTTGCCTATGGTTTGCATAATTAGATTGAGTATTTTTATTTTTTGAGTCATTATGGATTCAGGCATGGCACCTCACCATTCTTGTAATTTAGAAGGACTTCCACCTTCCACGTCTCCTCCTCCTTTGGGAGAGAGAACTAGACAGTTCGGGTGGACTATTTCTCACTTTGATTCACACACCATGGGAGATCATGAGGATGAGATTCCAGAGATGTCCTCTCCACCTCATGAGGTTGGGGACAAAGATCCTACTATTACATATTATCCATCACATGAACAACCTTCATGATATAGTTATGATCCCTCATTCACAGGTCACCAGTATTGGTTTCTGGGCGACGAGACTCACTATGAACCCACAAGCACTAGTAATGTTAGATATGACATACCTGATATCCATGAGTCTGATCCAACATAACATGTCAAGTCGAAAGTTGACCCTGGCACTACGCTTGGGGACACTCCCATTTCTTTCCATGCGGAGAGGTTCGGTGCCACTAGTCACGTTGCACCTTCCATCCCTGTGGTGGAGGCATCTTCACATGCTCCTCCTAGGCCTAGTGTTAGTAATCCTATTCAAATACCAGGACCGAGATGAGTGAACATTGGGAACACCACTTAAATTCCTTCACATGTCCCTTCATCTTCAAATACCGTTCATTCGAATGCATTTTTAACGACCCATCCTCCCCCTAACTCATGTGGGCCTTCAGGTCGGAATGTTGCTACTAGCCATGTTTGCTCTGTGACTGCTAACACGGTAGTATCTCAAAGCCAAGTACTTCGTGTTGTGTCAGCAAGTCATGTACCTGTTTCTATATCCTCTCATGTTCCACCTCGTGGAGCTCCCCATATACCAAAATATGGACCTTCTCATGGTACATCCCATGGAACACCTTATGGAGCTTCTCATGGACATTATTATGGACCGCGGTATGGACAAAACTACCAACCATATGGGTACGGGTGTCAACAACCCGCTTGCTCTTCTAATTATGGATTTGTAGCACCTCATAATCAATGTACCCCACATCACAATGCTTCCATGCATCCCTTCATGGGTCAAATGGGAGGAGGTTATTATCCCACTGTCCAAGACCATGGTGCGTATAGCGATCAACCTTATATGAATCAGCACTACCAGGGAGCGTGGCATCGACCGGCTCAACCTAGGCTCCCTTTCCTTGCAACATTGAACTTACCCAATTTGTCGAGATTGATGAATGATCCTGTGGCTCATGACCCGGCATGGTTGGCAGTCCCTACCAAGCTTCCTTTGGACATTCCCAAGTTTGAAGGTAAGACTGGTGAAGATCCTGGTGAGCATGTCACCACTTTCCACCTTTGGCACTCTTCCAATTTCTTATACAATGATTCTATCCCTTTGAGGCTATTTCAACGCACCCTCATGGGTCTTGCAGTGAAATGGTACATAGAGTTATTGGGGGGGGTTTATACTATTTTTGATGAAATTTCCATGACCTTTCTTAATAATTCCCAGCTACCCATACGTTACGACGTCGGTACCGAACTCTTGTCGACCTTTCGGTAAGACAAAGCCACACACATTTTGGATCATTCAAGAGTGGCATAGATGGAAATGGTTAATCAAATCCTTTATACCACTAGAGTTTCTTCTTGAGTGGCTCCTCAAATCGTTATTACCTTACATCATGAAAGATGTTTCTGCATTCGGAGTTCAAAATGAGGAACAAGCTATCTTTAGGGCACAAGTGTTGGATTTGATCTATGCTTAATCCAGACTTTTGTATGAGATTGTACCAAATACTCCAAGATCCAATTTCGACCCCAAGATCAAGATTGGGCCACATGCCGATGGTATTGTTGGTTCTAATAGTACCAAACCTGTGGACTCGGTTACGAAACAAGTGAGCCAGTTATCAATTAACCAGTCTGCGTCGGGATAAGCTACAACTTCGTCTCAACCCACCCAATCGGTGAGTGTACTCTCCGTGCAATCGTCGAACCCGAAAAGAGGTCCAGCAGCCTAAAAGGAATAAGAAAAAAGGAAAAAATAATCATAAGGGTGGGAATAAGAACGAAAATGCTAGTAATAATGAAAAGAACACTAATGATGGGGGGGACAAGCAGTCTAAATGTAAGGTGAAGTTTCCTTGTAAGTTGTGTAAGGACGAGCACCTCACTCACTTGTGCCCTCGTATGGAGGATGCCTCAAAGTTCATAGCATAGGGCCCAGATGTGTTCACTAATCCTTTAATCAATAATCAAAATATGAACTCGAGGATTGTTGATCCTGGTTGTGCATATGGTGGAAATAAAAATACACTGGAGGCCACTAGTGGTCACGGTTGCATCAACATGGTGCATGCTTCTAAAGTTGTGACTCGTGTGAAATATTATGGTCCGTCACAGCTAGACCTTAGGAAAGAACCTTCCCCACTCGGGAGCCCTTTGCAAATCGAAAATCCTACAGATAAACTTGAAGCTCCACCTCGCATTCCTAAGGGAGTATTAAAGCATTTAGGACACAATTCTAATGCCCAAGCCTCCCAGAACTATTCAGTTGTCGAGGATTTGGGCCAGACTCCTTGTGCGATGTCTACCTTAGAAGTGCTTCAGACTTGTCCTCCACATAGGAAAGCCTTGTTGTATGCTCTTGGGGTTAGTGATGACAGCTCTTCTTCCATGATCAAATTTGAAACCATTGGAGTATAGCCTCGCTTGCCTTACTACATGTCTCTTTTGATTCATGTAGAGTGTCTTAAGAACACCGTCATGTTACTATCATTGATGAAGGTGCTGCTGCTTCTTTGATGTCTTTGTCTTGCTGGAAGGGATTAGGTTCTCCCACATTGTCTCAATCTGGCACCATGTTCACAGCTTTCAATGGTAGATCATTTTGGCTACATGGGATTCTTCCTTCTCTAGAGGTCCAATTGGGAGGGAAGAGCATCACGATTGAGGTCGAGGTGGTTGATGCGCCCCTTGACTACAATCTTTTGCTAGGTAGGAATTGGATGTATAGTATGCAAGCCATAGCTTCTTCCCTATTTCGAGCGATATGCTTTCCGTTTAATGGGAATATTGTTACGATTGATCAAAATTCATTCCATAATCTGAGTGTCAATGCATCATTGGGAGCTTCTATCCTGATTATCGATCATTGTCAACCGGAAACTGGGAGTGTGGGTGTGGGTATGTATCCTTCTCTTATGGGAACGTTTAGTTGTCTTGTGCCTGTTCTTATGATTGGATCTATTTTTGGTGGGGCTTCATCCTTGTTGAATCCGGTGTATTTTCACACTACCCATATGGAAGATCCTTGGATTCTTCCTTCACCGAGTACTTCGAGTGTTCCTGTCAAGACAGATGTGCCGTTGCCTGCAACAATGGTGGCATATCAAGTGAATCTTAATTAGTTTGTAGCGCATAGTCCTTCCTCTTCATGGATGGAGGAGGAGGACCCTTATGTGCTACCTGCATGGGTAGTAGAGTCATCTCATTCACATGATTTCCTCGATGATGTTTTTCCATCCGATGAAGCTATTCTTGAGGCCATGTCTGGGGTTGAGCAACCTTGGGAAGAGTTGAATCATCGATCATATTTTCTTCCTAAGATTGATCGTATTGAGTGTGATGAATTTAGAGAGATTCTTAACAAGAAGATTGGTATCCCCGTCGTTCCATTAAGCTCTCCTGGTCAGATGGCTGATGGGAACATGGCTAATTTGTCACCAACAATTCCTATCAATATTTCTCATTATCTTGGCAAGGTTGAGAATGTCTACATTGGGGCGGGTTATTCCCCTGATGAGATCAAGGAGTATATAGAGCTGTTTAAAGAGTTTTGTGACATTTTCTCTTGGTCATACAAGGAAATGTCAGGTATAGACCCTCATATTGTCGAACATGAGATCAAGACATATTCGGATGCAAAACTGGTTCGACAACGTTTGCGTGTTGTGAATCCTAGTAAAGCACTCGCCATTAAAGGTGAGATAGAGAAACTATTGAAAGTTGGTTTTATCTATCTTGTTCCCTTGATGGAATGGGTTTCAAATCCCATTCCAGTGGATAAGAAGCAGGGAGCTATCCAAATATGCACAAATTTTCGTGACTTAAATCAAGCATGTCATAAGGATAATTTCCCCACACCATTTATTGATCAGATTTTGGATGAGTGTGCGGGAAGTGAGGTATTTTCATTTATGGATAGTTTTTCGAGATATAATCATATTCAAATTAATCCTGAGGATCAAATAAAGACTATATTTATTTGTCCTTGGAGTACTTTTGCATATCAGAAGATGCCCTTTGGCCTTAAAAATGCCAGAGCTACATTTCAGTGGGCCATGACCTTAATCTTTCACGATCTTAAAATGATTATAGAAGTATATTTGGACGATCTTGCTGCTCATTCTCATTTGAGAGTGTGTCATCCATATCATTTGAGATTAGTGTTCGAAAGATGTCGTCATTATCAAGTTCATTTAAATCCTCATAAGTGCATCTTTTGCATGACTGTTGGTTGTTTACTAAGATTCATCGTATCCAAGGAGGGTATAAGAGTCAATCCCTTAAAGGTTGAGGTAGTACTTCAATTGTCTCTCCCACATAATATTAGACACCTTCATTGTCACACAAGGCATGGCGAACTTCTTACAAAGATTCATGGTTAATTTTTCCAACTTGAATAAAGGCTTTATGCGTCTTTTGAAGAAGGACACTAAGTTTTTACTGGGATGAGTGAGCCCATGAGTCTTTCGATGCTCTTAAGCGAGCCTTAGCAATGACCCCCGTGCTTAGTCCACCAAACTATAGCCATGATTTCTTGATTTATGTGGCCGTGTCTCAGGAGATGGTTGGTATGGTTTTGGTTCAGGAGACTGAGGAGCTCCATGAGCATGTCATATATTATTTGAGCTGAAACCTTATAGATGTGGAACTTTGCTATTCCCATGTGGAGAAGCTTTCCTTGGCCACCGTTCATGCGGTTTAGCGTTTGAGACATTACATTCTCCTTCACCAAACTTTGGTTGTAGCTCATATCAATCCATTTCAGTTCATCCTTACTAGAAGGATGATTGGGGGAAAATATAATAAATGGATTGTGATTTTGTAAGAGTTTGATCTCGAATTCGTTTCAGCGAAATCGTTAATCTTTGCAGAGCTTATATCCGATTTTCCAAATTTGGAGGAGGAGGAGGTTTATGAGGATTCTTTTGTTGATGAGAATATATTCCTCATCTCAACTGTGGACCCTTGGTACATGGATATCATTGTGTATTTCCAAACATTGAAGGTCCCTACTCACCTGTCACGGGATGAGCGATGACGATTACGTCATGTAGCTAAGAACTACCTTATAGTGGATAAAAATTTGTACCGCCATGGGGTAGATTCCATTTTACATTGTTTTTTAACCCATGATGAGGTTGAGGTTGTGCTTAATGATTGCCACAGAGGGGCATGTGGTGGTCATTTATCTGGGATTTCTTCAGCCCAAAAAATATTGAGAGCAAGCTATTTTTGGCTGTCCATCTTCAAAGAATGTGTTAATGCGGTCAAGAAGTGCCACACTTGCCAGGTGTTTGCATGTAATATGCGCTCGTGTCCAACCCCGTTGCATCCTATTGTCACCGCTGGTCCCTTCACCAAGTGGGGGCTTGATTTTATGGATTGCAACCCAGCTTCAGCTGGGGGACATCATCATATTATTGTGGTTGTCGATTACTTCACGAAATGGGCAGAGGCTATGCCCATAGTTAAATCCAATGGTGAAACAGCCGTGCATTTTGTTTTCAACTAGATTATCACCCGGTTCAACATCATGAAAGAGCTTGTCACTGACTATGGTAGGAAATTTCAGAACAAAATGATGGAAGAGTTGGATTCCAAGTTATGATATAAGCAAGAACACTCCTCTTCTTATTACCCTCAGGCGAATGGACAGGTTGAAGCAGTGAACAAATCACTTAAGTCTATTCTCCATCGAACCATCGCACAAAGCAAGACTAATTGGCATATCACAGTTGTATCCTACTTTGTGGGCCTATAGAACCGTGGTTAATACTGCCACCGATTTTCCTCCTTATTAGCTTGTGCATGGGGTGGAGTCAGTTTTACCGGTTGAATGCGAAATCCCTTCTCTAAAGCTAGTCGTGGAGATTTTACCAAACACTTCTACCTTGGAAGAACGTTTGGTCCACTTAGAACAGCTTGATGAGCAGTGCCGAGATGCCTTAATGGCTCTAGAGGTTAACAAGTGTCGTATTAAGGTCCAATATGATAAATCTGTCCATCCAAGGAAGTTTAGTGAAGGTGACTTGGTCCTTTTATGGGATAAAGCTAAAGAACCCTTGGGGGTAGGGAAGTTTAATCCCATGTGGCATGGTCCTTACGTGGTTAAATGAGTCTTAGAGAAAGGCTCCTATGAGCTGGTTGATTATTAAGGGACAACCTTGGCGAAGACTAGAAATGGGCTCTATCTCAAAAAATACTATGCATGATCTTTAGCCAAGGCTGCTTTTTTATATTATTGTATAGTGTTGCATTGCATAGTTAGGTTTTCTTATGGTGATCAGGTTTGTTGATTAGCTTTCACTTCTTATGGAAGATGTCGATGGAGTCTTCTGTTTTCATCGAATTCGCTGATGGTGCTAGCCGCCACACAAAAAACTCAGCTTGGGTTGCTTGGGTAATATATACTCCTACAAGTCAAGTATTGTCTTCAGGAGGTGTATTTTTATGACCTTCTTCAAACAATGTTGCTGAATATAGTGTCGTCATTGAATTATTACGTGATGCTATTTCACATGGTGTTCATTCTCTTGAGGTACGTCTTGATTCATAGCTAGTGGTTTCATAGCTTAATGGCTTGTATCGCATTAGGGATCTGACATTATTACGAACATTCTTATGTGTTAGATTGCTAGAACGACAATTTGAGAATATAACATACATTCATGTTCCAAGAATTTTTAATCAAGTTGCTAACTCATATGCTAACTATGTGTTATATTTCCATTTGTTTCATAGACCATAAGCATATCACAAACACATTTTACACACATGTAAATAAAATAAAATCGATCATCATAAAAAAATTTCATTAACTTCAAAAAGTGACTTCATAATACATAAGTGTCATATACAAAATTGGGGTTCAGAGCCACCAAAATATACTACACGGTCATACAAAAATGAATACACTCAAGTCTCTAAGCCTGAGGTCGAGGAGGGTTCTGATCATGATAGCACACTACGGCTCTAGCTAGCCGACAAAATAGTTGAACCCATGCTCGTGGTACTCCAACCACCTGGCGCTTCATGGCCTCAGGAAAGTCCTCGACTTGCGCCATGGGTACTCTATGTGTCAAATGAACAAAGTTCATGTGGATTCTTTGGAGCGTTCGCTCCGCATCCACACCCATAATGTCATCACCTCTTCCCCTCCGTTGATGATGGGGAAAGCCATCTGGTCGTCATGGTCCTACATCTGTGTTGATGTATTTGTAACTTCGGAATGTATTCATTTGTATTTCTTATGTATTGTAACCCAATGTTTATTCCGGTATGTATTGTAATGTATTTGAGTCATGTCATACCCCGATGTTTATTCCGGGAAGTTTCTATAATGAGAAATTCATGTCAAGTCATTGTGGGTAACCCTCCTATTGGTCAAGGGTTAAAGTCCCCACAATTGTGGGGTCCTTGGGTTATTAGACTATCCTAGTAAAGTCAACCCTAGGTGAATCATTGTAAGTCGGGGCAATAGCCCCACCATTGTGTTACCCTCCTATTGGTCAGAGGAGGAAAAGTCCCCACAAGTGGTGGGGCACTAGGGTTATTAGACACTCCTAGAGATGTCAGCTCTAGTAAGTAATTGTTAAGTGAGGCTGACATGTTGGAGTAAGTTCCAAGTGAACTAAAGAATATAAATAGAGAGTGAGAGCCTCTCTATTTATCATACTCATACACACACACTCACTCATTGGGGTGCATGAGTGAGAGAGGAGAAGCTCTCTCAGTGAGAGAGAGAGAGTTTGCTACTGTTAGGAGATCACTTACTATTTTGGGTATTTCTATTTTGGTACTAATTCTATCTCTGAGGAAGTTGTTTTCACCATTTATGGTTTCCCTGAGGATAAACACTGTGTTCATTGTCTCTTGTGTTTGATTGCTGTGCTTGTTATTCTCTCAGTTAAAGATCCTAATGTTATGCTAGCTTAATGATAAAAATCTAACATGGTATCACAGCTAACCTGAGAAGAAGACATTGTGCAGCTACACAAGCTAGGGATTCTTACTTTTTGGGTCTCTCTCCACAATCCATCAGCAAAATTATGCTAGGCTGACTCTCCATTGAAGGGTGCATCTTTTTGTCGAAGCGAAATTCGATTACGAGCATTTTAAGTTTTCGATGCGGAAATTAGGGCTTTATATAGAAGAGGAATTTTTGAGTGAGCCCAGCATAGGATTTTTATCCTTATCAAAACCAAATTTTAGAGACCTGGATCAAGAAATTTGGCTGGGTGAAACTCCAAAAAAGTCAAACCCTAGTTTGACCCCGAGCTAGAAAAACCCTAAATACTAAAACTGCTACGTTTTGGTACATTCGCTATATCCTGATATTGGAGAAGGATGAGGAGCTGAAAATGTCAGGGGACAAATATAACATATTTCTATACACTGTGTCCAAAACTAAGCCTCATATTCGCTATATTCTGGGAGCTATGATCCCTCCAAGTTAGGGTTCCAGCCTCTTCCAGAATTCATCCCTAAACAGGACACCTGGGGAGAATTGAAATATCTTGGGCTACAAAGGTCCAAATGGAATTCATGAAGATGTTCCATAATGGGCATGGAATTTAATTTCGGTTGTCTGAATATCAGACTCAGAATATGAACCAGAGACACGTGGCATTCCATACAACTTCGTTGTTCTGAACAGACGTCCTGTAATCGGTCACCTTGGGAAAAGGATCATAAATCCCAATTGGTGAAACAAATTCTTCTGAAAACCATGGTGTTGGATTAGGAATATGTGAGGTTACCTCAGTGCAAAATTTTAGACAGAGAGGAGTATTAATGTTGGAGATATCACAGAAACAGTAACATGAATTTCTGCAGAAGAAATTGGAAAACTAGGGCTTCCTGTTCCAGGAGCTTCCCTCCACTGTTTTCAGAAAAGGAGTACATTGGACAGCTCCATTTGAAGAGATCTATCTGTATATGCAATCAGATCTGAAATATTCCAATTTTTGAAAATTATGGTTACTGTGACAAACTTTAGATCAACCAGCTCCAGAATAAGGACGAACACCTCAAATCGGTAAGATCTAATATTTTGCTATTTCCATTTGAGGTTCTTATTTCAAAGTGATCTATCACATCAGATCAATGATAAGCTTTGTGAATTTGACAACTTCCAAGCATGGAAGTATTTTATCTCTTTGAAGAAAATGAATTGGAAACCTACATGAGTAGAGATGTTCCAGTTCCAGAGGGAGATGAGGCTAGAATCCTTACACAAGAAGAACTTGGTCAAGGCCAAGAATATCATTGCTGATTCAGTCACGAATCAACTTGTATTACAAGTGTCTTCTTTAAAGACACCGAAGATGTTTGATTCCTTGACCAAGATATTTGAATGGAAGAACATACATTAGAAGATGACCTCAAGAAACCAGTTGGAGATTGTGAAGATCCAGAATGCAGAGACCATGCATTCATAAGGGTCTCTCAAATCAAAGAACAACTTGAAGCGGTAAAAGAAGAAGTGAAGAATGCAGAAGCGGTGATGGCCACCTTGAATGGCCTCCTAGGATCATGGGATTCATTCATTCAAGGAATGTGTGCTAGAAGGAAGTGATTACTTTTAGTAGACTCTGGGAAGAAGAAGAAGCTCGACTCATAAGAAGAGAAGAGAAGATGGGAGCAATTGAAGATCAAGCTCTCACCATCCAAAGAAGATCCCTCAAGCAATGAGGAATATGAAAAACTCAACTCTTGAAGAATCTCTTATCCACCTTAGCATTTGGATAAGAAACTATGATATTATGAATGAAGAAGACAATGAAGCTGAAGGATCAAGAAGGACTCTACCCATGAAACAAATAAAGATAAGTATTCAATTGTCATTTCATGATATTGTTTTGTTATACATTTGTTTATATCCAATTGAGGTATTATGCATGATAGGATGTTTTCATGAATAACAGTATACTTCTAATATGCATGTGATGGGTAAGTAGCTCATGGTTCTATACAACTCTCCATTGCTACTTATCTAGAATGAAACCTCTTTACTGACATATTGGATTAGTGCACAATCTCAATGTTGTCCTGGTAGAGATGGAAGGCATCTAGAAACGTTTCCGTGAGATATGGATGAATGTTGTATTGGCTAAAGTAGTTGCATGATCATATATTTATGCATAAGAATTTTCCAGTTTGAATATTCCTTATGAAATGTTTCTAACCATACAAATGCATTTGACTTGTAGGAAAGATCGCATACATAATCAGCTACAAGCAAAGAAGAATGAGACTTGTTCCGAAGAACAAGTGATGACATTTCAAAATGAAAAATAATATGACGAATGCAACGACATCATTGATGCAGAACCTTCCAAGAACAAAGGGAAGATCAATTCAAGAAGAATGATGTCTAGGATGCAGTATCGATACATGAAGGAAAGTTTGTAGTTCCATCATCCAGTAGATGGAAACATCATGGGATACAAGGCAAGATTCGTAGCACGAGGCTTCTCACGAAAAGAAGGCATAGACTATGAAGAGACATTTGCAGCCAATGAGAGTTGAGACACATGACAGGTAGAATCATGTGTGCAAATGAAATAAGGCCTTGTACGAGTTTAGAAGACACCCATGGGATAACACATACATGAGGAGCTTGATGAAGATCTGAACCTTTGCTACAAGGTGGATAAAGGATGACAAGCTCACAGATGGGTGCAAGAGGAACTTTTGAAAAGGTTCAAGATAGAGGATCTTGGTATCCAGTGATCCTAGATGGATACATAGAATATTAGTAGCAGAGGAAGCTACTTGTCACTCCAGTACAGAATGTTTCAGTGCATAGAGTACGGAATACAGAGGGAGTATGATGCTTTAGAGGGAGTGACTGCAGAAGGTCTTGTGTTTCGACATGGTACGACAGGATGGATAGATTATTGGTGACTCTAGGATTTACTAAGAGTAAAATGGATTCCAACCTTTGCTTCAAGGTTGAAGGCGGAAGACCAGTAATGCTCCTGTTATGTGTCGATGCACTTCATTCTAGGCATGGAGGTGTGGACAAGGGAAGTATAGAGTAAATATCCTGAAGAGGTTCAGGATGATGACTGCAAGGCCATGACCACACCTATGGCGTCGAACCTAAAGCTATTGAGTGTTTCTTCATCAGAGTCGGTTGATGCCATGATGTATTGTCAGATGATTTATTTCTTGATGTACCTGAAAAATATGAGACTATATATTTGCTTTGTTGTGAACACATTGAGACATGTTCACTTGATGGTTGCAAATCATGCATTGAGGTACCTGAAGGGTACAGTTGAGTATGGGCTCAAGTATGATACGAATCAGAAGATTAACCTAGAGGGCTATGTGGATTCGTATTGGGAAGGCAGTACCATTGATAGGAAGAGCACTTCGAGGTGCTACTTCAATATGAGATCAGGTGTGATCTCTTGGTTTGACAGGATGGAGTCCTGCATGGTGTTGAGTACAGCCAAGGAAAAAGATGTTGCCACTTGTGATTTGGGAGATAGTATGTTTCTTTTAAAAACTACTATTTGATTCGATTGATCTGACTTGCATTTTTGGTATGATGCAGAGAGGAGCAGTGAAGCTCCAGTTTGTGATGCAGATTGAGATCTTTCAAAAGAGAGAGTTCTAGCATAGCTAGTGAGACAAGTTGTCCGAGCATAAATCCCGGTGAAGCTTGTATGTTGCTCAGACTTAAACGATCTTGTAGGTTGTCCTTGGATGTAATTGGTCCTAGAAAATCTCACAGGTTATCCTTGGATGTAATCAGCCCTGATGTGATTCTATGCTAGAATTGGCGAGAGTGAAGTTTGAGTACTTTAGGGAGAAGCTTGGTGTTCTCCACATTGAGGTTCCCTCCAAAGGGAAGTGATGATTTCATGTGCCCTTCTGACATGGTGAGAGGATTGGTTCCTTCCATGGTCAGATGTAAGTGATGTGCCATTTCGACATGTTGAGAGGATTGGTTCCTTCCATGGTTGGATGTAAGAGCTCTGACATGGTGAGAGGATTGGTTCCTTCCATTGTCAGGTATATGTGAATGCCACATCTAGCATGAAAACGGGCTGGCTCTGTGAAGACACATATAGTATGAAAAAGGAATAGCTCTGTGTAGATGGCACATCCAGCATGAAAAAGGGCTGGCTCTGTGAAGGCTCATCTAGTATGAAAAAGGACTAGCTCTGAGTAGCTGCCACATATGGTATGAAAAAGGACCAGCTCTGTGATGCCTCATCTGGTATGAAAAAGGACCAGCTCTGTGATTCCCTAATTAGTATTAAAAAGGACTAGCTCTGGGAAGGCTCATCTAGTATGAAAAAGGACTAGCTCTGAGTAGCTACCACATCTGGTATGAAAAAGGACCAGCTCTGTGATGCCCTGCCTAGTATGAAAAAGGACTAGCTCTGAGTAGCTACCACATCTGGTATGAAAAAGGACCAGCTCTATGATGCCTCATCTGGTATGAAAAAGGACCAGCTCTGTGATGCCCTGCCTAGTATGAAAAAGGACTAGCTCTGGGAAGGCTCATCTAGTATGAAAAAAGACTAGCTCTGAGTAGCTGCCACATCTGGTATGAAAAAGGACTAGCTCTATGATGCCTCATCTGGTATGAAAAATGACCAGCTCTGTGATGCCCTACCTAGTATGAAAAAGGACTAGCTCTGGGAAGGCTCATCTAGTATGAAAAAGGACTAGCTCTGAGTAGCTGCCTCATCTGGTATGAAAAAGGACCAGCTCTGTGATGCCCTATCTAGTATGAAAAAGGACTAGCTCTGAGTAGCTGCCTCATCTGGTATGAAAAAGGACCAGCTCTAAGATGATACATCCAATATGAAAAAGGACTGGCTCTGTAGAGGTTCCTATGATGAGAAGAATCAAGAGATAGCACCTGTGATGATGCCTAGTGATGATCTAGATCGAGTGATGATGATCCAGTAGAAATGATCTAGATCAAGGGATGATCTAGATCCAGTGATGATCTAGATCGAGTGATGATCTAGATCCAGTGATGATGATGATCCAGATCGAGTGATGATCTAGATTCAGTGATGATGATCCAGATCGAGTGATGATCCAGATCCAATGATGATGATCCAGATCAAGTGATGATCCAGATCCAGATGAAGGTGAATTGAAGATGAGGATGATGAGAACTCAATGATGATCCAGATGATACAGAGAAGAAGACTTGTGCTGATAAATTGTGTCGAGAGAATACCTTCCTAGTTAAGAGGGAGTGTTGATGTATTTGTAACTTCAGAATGTATTCATCCGTATTTCTTATGTATTGTAACCCGATGTTTATTCCGGGATGTATTGTAATGTATTTGAGTCATGTCATACCCTGATGTTTATTCTGGGAAGTTTCTATAATGAGAAATTCATGTCAAGTCATTGTGGGTAACCCTCCTATTGGTCAAGGGTTAAAGTCCCCACAGTTGTGGGGCCCTTGGGTTATTAGACTATCCTAGTGAAGTAGACCCTAGGTGAGTCATTTTAAGTTGAGGCAGTCCCCACCATTGTGTTACCCTCCTATTGGTCGGAGGAGGAAAAGTCCCCACAAGTGGTGGGGCACTAGGGTTATTAGACACTCCTAGAGATGTCGGCTCTAGTAAGTAATTGTTAAGTGAGGCTGACATGTTGGAGTAAGTTCCAAGTGAACGGAAGAATATAAATAGAGAGTGAGAGCCTCTCTATTTATCATACTCATACACACACACTCACTCATTGGGGCACATGAGTGAGAGAGGAGAAGCTCTCTCAGTGTGAGAGAGAGAGACTGCTACTGTCAGGAGATTGCTTATTGTTTTGGGGATTTTCTATTTTGGTGCTGATTCTATCTCTGAGGAAGTTGCGGGGTTTTCACCATTTATGGTTTCCCCAAGGATAAACACTATGTTCATTATCTCTTGTGTTTGATTGTTGTGCTTGTTATTCTCTAAGTTAAAGATCCTAATGTTATGCTAGCTTAATGATAAAAATCTAACAATCTGCATATACATGATAGATTGTCACTATGTGTCTTCACATAAAAAATATGTCTTTTGAGTTCATATATAAAAAACACAAAAAAATTAAATAATTCAAAACTTAAAAAGTGGGTTTGGGGTTCTTTACCTATGTCACCATAAGCTGCTCCTGGTGGTAGGGGAATATCTGGATCTCCATAGAAGTCTATCCCTGCATAGGGGTAGTCGTCTATGGCGACGATCTGTCTCCACCACCATGGAAATAAATCTACTGGGTATGGGTTATCCACCCTACCTCCTCCCAGTCTATGCATGACATTCATCCAACATCGATGGGTTGGATCCCAGAATCCATGTGGAGAAATTTCTACCCTAGGGCTTAGCCCTGATACCCGCTCAAAGAAAAACGTGCTCAGTACAGTGCCGAACACAAAGTTCTAAACTCTGCCCATCTTGCAGTCACTGAGATACCATTTCATGTTGCTCAGCAGTGTAGTACTCCAGTCATACACTGTAGGTCGCATGCACTCTACCGCATAAAACATCATTGGCCATGAGGCCTGGTGGAGTGAAGCCAACCCTGCAATCCTTCCTAGTGCCAAAATTATGGCCTTTGGCCCCAGAATCTGAATAGAGTTTGTTGATATTTGACTCCCAACATTTTTCGTATCTGGAAAGTAGTACATAGCTATGTACTCATCTATGTTCAGCTCACCTCCTGGCCCACGAGATCGAGAAAAACCTGTGATGAAATATATGTCCTCAACCTCAATGATGAAAGACATCCCATCTATCTGAAATGTTTCAGACTCTGGATCCCAATAGTGTACTAGTAGTTGGAGTAGTCTTGGTTTGGCCCTCAGGCTGGAAAGACACCAAAACTTGTACAAGCCACATGCCCGTAATGCTTTTTGAGCCATGAGATCACCTTGCATAGCTTCCTCAACATCACCATGCTCTCTTTCTCTCCACTCTAGCACCATCCTACACAAAAAATCAAGTTTTTGATCAGTCTTTACCCTTTAAAACCTTGTTCGTGGCCCTGGATGCGATTGTTTTCCAAACAGCCGCGTATGTACATGGATTTTGGTGCATTTTCCGCATATGGCGAGCCCTATACGCAGAAAAATGCCTGATTTTCACGTGGTCCAAAACGCATAAGTTTGGATGGCTCAAAAACTAAAATAGACCATGCAATTTTTAAAAAATTGCATCAAAATGAAAGAGAAGAGCATGAGAATCTACCTGGATCAAACAGGGAGGGATTCTGCTAGATGATGCTCCTGGAATTCACTTCTAAAGTTTTGAGCTCAAATGCACTACGGTTGGGTAAAAAATTCAAATGGTATGAACATTTTTAATTTTTTCACTATTTATAGAATTTTTTTTGAAATTTTTACCCACTTTCTATAGTTTTGACCATTTATGACTGTTTTGGACTGTTTGAACTAATTTGATAGTGTAGGAATCCTTTTTGAGAGTGGTTTGACCATGGCTTTGACCCGTTCGTGCCTATTGCAGGTATTATGTCTAAACTGGCATATTGGTTAGGTTGCACATCCATTTGCACTTTGCATAACCTTATGACCGTTTCACCTTAACCTTAGGTATGAACCCATTCCACCTCGTCATTGAACCTTCTTGCTGCTTTTAGAAGTGACATGTTGTGAATGGTAGAGCTTTACCATACATGGGTACCCTAGTTAGATCCTGTTTTGCATTTGGTGCCCATGCCGACATTTCTCCTTTATGGTGTGGGATTCCTTTGTATAGTACTGCCATGACTTTGAGCAAGAGCTTCATACTCCTCTTGACCTTTATGCTGGCCATTTCTCTGGGGCTCCCTTGTATATGTCAAGTTGTAATTGCATTATCATGAGTTTTTCTTGCCTTATTGAGCCTTGCGTCGACTTCCCCGACTTTGATTATCAGCCATATAGCCCGAGCTTGTCTCATGTCTAGCCAAGCAGAGCCTCTTTATATATCCTTTGCAGCTTGGTTCCCCATTTTTTACCGGGAGGGGACTTTCCAATGAGTGTCATTATCCTGAACATGTTTCCTTGCATTGAGCATAGGTATGTTTCGCTGCTTGGAACTAGTTTGTTTTCCCCTTGACACTCGTATCCTCCTAGTTTTGTAACTATAAAGCACTTTTATTCTTTTTCAAGCTTTTCAAAATATCTAAAAAAGTCCAAAAAAGTCAAAAACCAAAAAGTCGGACAGGAAAAGATGTTATTTTTAGCAGAAGTCGAGTCGTGTCACCTTCGAATAGAGCACTGTATATCACATCCATTGGTTGGGTTAGTAGTTTGAATTTAGGAGCTGTACTTGTTTCTCTGAGTTTATCTCCACCGGATAGTTAAGATTCCAGGCCTTATGGAGCCTCTATTGATTCCTCCCGTGTCGCAGAGATGTCCCAGTTTTGTATATCGAGTCTATGCTACCTACGTTCAGTGACCATTCTCCTTTATGCTCTTGTTCGAAGGAAGTTGAAGCCTGAGTCAGTCATTCCTTAGTTATCTTGACTTTGCATGTCGGCCATTCCTGATACTATTACTGGTTTGTGCACATCTTGTTTGAGTCCTTCCACATCATACAACCTTGCTGAGTACCTCGTGTTGGTTGATGGGGGATGCCTTAATGCCCTCCTTCCAGCGGATTCCATCCCATTGACTCCAGATCATTTATTCTAGGATAGGAGTCTAGAGTCAATTGAGTGCCTTGAGACTTGCAGTCATTGGTGGTAGGTTCTCTCACCATCGACAATTTTGGGAATACATCAATGTCCCCTGATCGATGGATTCTTTCAAGTGTTTGACCTCAACACATCTATTCGCACTTGTTAGATTGCACTTTAGTACCTTGATTCCCATTTTCATTATCGGTGGGTGATGTCATGTCTGTTAACGATACACATCAATGACTGGTAATCAGACGTTGGACTACCATGTTCAACCTCGACACCTCTATTCACACAGTAGGACATGTACTCATAGCGGTTTGTGTAGAAGACTTTCATATTGGTGGCATTCCACTTATGCTACCTCCTTGATCGTGGTAGTGTTCATGAGATTTCAGCTCCCATGACTTGATTCCAGTGTATGTCAGATATCTTTAGCCAATATGGAGATCTTGATATTGTATATCTTCATCTTTCATGTAGATCTTAATCCTTTGCATATCTTCATCATGGAGATCTTGATCTATTGTATATTGTATGTGGTGATGACCATACATGTCACATTTTGTATATCATGCCTATTCATGGCCATTGTACTCTTATGTATCCGAGACTGCTATATGTATTTGTTATCATATGCAGATATTGATTATTGTACCATACCAATGGATGGTTGGTTCTTCCACCTGGTTCTTCATCACTCCACTTCTGGGATGGATTTATAATGTATTTCGGCCATCATGTTACCCCTCTTATCTCACACATTAGGGGGCATCTGTTACAACTAATTTTACCACACATTGTTGATCACACTTTTATGGCATTCCTTGTCCATCTATAGACTCTTTGGACCCCATGGACCATTATTGTACCTTTTATGTTTCCAAGATCATCCCTAAAAACACCTATTATTTGTTTTACGCGACTTTTAATCCCTTTCTCGCGTATATACGCGGATATTGACCTTAAACCTGCATACATCGGGATGTGTGCATAAGTAGAAATAATTTTGGAGTTTTCCTTGATGTATATCCAAATCACTTGTCTCTTGGCCTTCCATATGCCTCTATATCGCTCGGATTTGACCTTCCATTACCCCATTGAAGCACTATATAAGGAACCCCTTGGATGCATTGAAGAGGAGGAATTGAAGAGAAAGAAAACTATAGTCCATTATTGCCGTAGCTTGCTTGTACTTGAGTCTACATCCCTTTGTCCCTTGGAGCACTTTGTGTTCTTCCCAAGCTTGCATTTTCTTGTGAGCTTGCTATCGAGAGATGGAGGATTGAGGTGGTGGAGGCCCAAGTGGAGGACTCAGTTTATCCGGTTTGCAGATGTGTTGACAGAGGTTGTCACTTATGTAATCTCTGATTTTATTAATAGAAATAACTTTTCTTGTCCAATGATGTGCATATTAATGAATATTGAATCCATGGATGCATTTAATTTCTTATGCATTATTGATTATATATGCTAGAGTAGGCCTAACACTATATTATATAGCATGCTTGCTTTGTTTACTATTGTTGAGAGTAAATTGCTAATGCAAGAGATATTGGAAAAATCTCAATGGGGATCTACTTCAACCATCCGGAATAAGGTATGATTCAAGATCCTTTAGTGTTAGATGCTTTATTTATCTTACATATTGGGAAGGGATTGATTTTTGCATTTTCGCGGTCTGTTGTGGTACACCCCAAGCCATAGGAAGCCATTATAATTAGTGTGCATTCATTTATATTACAAACATCCAAAACATCAACAATAACAAACATAAAATGTGAATATATACACTCTAATTAACACCTTAGATCCAATAATAATTGTAGAGCAAGATCCTAATAAAAACACAGTTTAAAGAATTGGGTTAAATTCAGATTGAATATATAAAAACCATGTGGCGTCTCTCCATCAAGAATAGAATCCACTAACACCATATAAATGGCAGTCAATAGTTTAAACATGACAAGGAATACAATAAATCATATATTTTGAGCTTTATAATAGTTTCACTGAACCAATACTCCTAGGATAGAATAAAATCCTCATAACTCTGAATGAGCCCTAAGAATAAAAAATTCCCTCGAATTCAACAAACCTTAAAAAGCATCCATGATAAAAAAAAACATGATAAAAGGTAAATTCTCAATATAATAATGTATTGCAACTATGGATAAAAAGCATAGAAATTCTGATAAAAAACATACCATGTTAATTATTGGATGAAAAATGTGATGTGAGTTTATGTTCTCTTATAAATTGCATGTGTGGCATGCCCCTTCAAGAATTGATATTTTGGAAATGGAGATGTTATGCAAAGATTAAAATGTCAAGAAAACTAATAATTAAAAGTGGAATCACATCAACCAAAACCTTCACCCTGTAAGCACAATCTGATGTGGGCGAACCATGAATCGCTGTAGCCTTTAAATAGAAACTAATAGCCCTTGATTTTCCTTCAAATACTGAAAATAAAGGATTGAAAAAAGGTATCACATGAAATTGACTAAAAATATAGAAAAAAGCAACCATATGCTTAAATGACGAGGAAAATGGAGGGCAAAGTAACCCTTGGGAGCCTCCATTGTTGAAAATTAGGGGTGAAAGAGTGATTTCACTAGATTTTCTTTATAAATTGGGGGCGAAAGATAGATTGGAGGGATATATTGCTAGGGAGAAAATATTTTTTTTTATTTTCCTAATTAATATATGGGAGGCTATTCATTTTGGATTTATGTTTTTTTCTAGTAAATATTGGGCGAATATATTTTAGCTGAAAAAACCCTTTCCATATAAGAAAATAGCCCACTAATTTTTGTAACCCCGTTAATATAGCCCATGGGCTATATATAGCCCCTAAAATTATCCATGGTGCTAGGGCATACCAAGACATGATTAGGCATCCTAAGCATGGTAATATGTTGTAGGTGCATAGATGGTAAAATTATCCATTTAATCTAACTAATATGACCTTGGACAATACATAACGACAAAGACTCCATACTAGTGGTCTTAAATTGTTATCTTTTGTCAAAAACTATAGCATCGTTCACATAGAGTCATCAAAAACCCATTGGAATTACCAATGATGATGGACATTTTTTTACACTCACCAAAAGTAACCAAAAATATCATTGGTTAAGGCCAATAAAATATCATCACTTAAAGGGTCACCAAATAGAGAATTAGTGACGGGCCTTTAAAAACCCTCACCAAAAGTGTTATTGAAAAGGGATTTGGTGAAAAAACTTAAAGGACTGTCACCAAAAACTAAACAAAAAGAGCATTGGTGAGGGCCAATAAAATATCATCACTAGAAGTGACACCAAAGAGAGAATTAGCGATGGGCCTTTAACAACCCTCACCAAAAGTGTCATTGAAAAGGGATTTGGTGGAAAACATTAAAGGACCATCACCATATGCACTTACAACAATGATTTTTTAAGGACCTTCACCATATGCAACATTTTTTACGAACCTTAAAGTTCTATCGCATGCATTACCCTCACCAATGACCGTTTTTGTTGTAGTGAGGTTGCTGGAGATACCATTTGCATAGCACTAGGGGGTCTACAACATTATCCTAAACTAGGAAATTTCTAAAAAGAGGAAAAGGGAGTATTATTGAATAATCCTAACAACACGCACATATACACACTACAGGGTGCATGGATTCCTGGGTTTGACTAGGACAAGCAAAAATGAGGAAAATGCTTCATATTTTGAAAATCATAAAGTTTATGTACTATTCAAAGGTCTTGTAATATTGAAAAAACCCAATATTAGCTAAATAAACCAAGAAACGAAATCCCTACACAGAATCTTTCCCCAGTGGAGTTGCTAGTTCTGTTGTAGGGAAAATATTGGTAATGACTAGGGAAAGTCACCAACATACTAGTTGGGTAGATGTAAATCAACCCAATGAATTATCATACAGGATACTTAGGCTCATTAAAGGATGGTTTCAACACTTCCGAAGGCTTAAACAATCAAATAAACAAGAAAGAAGGAGAAAGAGAGAGAAAGAAGGAACCTTTTTTCAGATGGTTGATCCTTGCTACTACTATTGTGCTCCTTTGATATGCTCTGTAGCACTAATTTGAGACCTAAAACAATACCAAATATGCTTCCTCAAAATATTTTGACTCTAACGCTTCCTCAAAATATTTTGACTCTAATGAAATATTCAAATAACAAGATAACATGTATATTATGTTAATAAACTTAAACAATGTTCCTATAAACTATGAACAACTTTCAAATAACCAAGAATTAACCATTTTACACATCCATACGGGGGAGTGAAAAATGTCTAATTTTCATTAATGCAATGAAATAATAAATAACGATTACCTTCACTGCTGCTTAGAACTTATTCAAATCCAAATATTAAGTTCCTCCTCTCTTGTACACTTACAATCCCAAGTCCAATGTACCAGATGTGTATAGGATATAATTCACATAGGGATGGTGACTCCAACACTTAAAAATATGATATTCAGGGACACGGGCAAGTGATGGAAAACGGTGATGAATGAGTGTAATGAAGAAGTGATATTTCTTTAGTGTAATGATAAAATGGGCGTACTCCCTTGAATTGGCCCCTCTTATCCCTTTTTAGTGTGTGTTTATGATAGTTAGAAAGGTTACCAAGTAGTGTAGTGAGTTAAAATTGAATCCAACCACCCACAAACTATTTCAACTTCCCATTTTTCAAGAAATATATATTTTCAGCCCTTTTTAGGGCCCATGCACCATGTGGGGCACACTCGTTTAATGAAGGAAAGGAGTGTAGGGTCTCTTTTGTGCTCCAAACTCAGTGTTTTCAGAAAAATGGGTTGGATTCTTCTCTAGGGTACTTCATACCATCATATACGATAAACTTATAGGATATTTCATTCTTGAAATGTTCATGTCTATGAATGATCATGGGCAGTTAGGTGTCGTCTATGGATGTAGTCATCCTAGGAAAAGGAAGTTTCAATTTGTGCTATAACAATATGATATAATCTATAGCCCATGAATTTGTATTATATAATACTCCAGTTAATTTCAACTCTAGAATCAATCTCGACAACATCCTCCATGAATGCATCACACCTATAAAATTAATAAACAAGAAGTCTCATGGATGAAGTCAATCTCATCATCCCACCTACTCTCCCCTATACAATTGGAAGTTTGATGGATGGAATAAATCAATTCTACACACACACACACACATACACACATACTCTGGATCACCAATCTCCACATTTTCGTTGATCATGGGTGAAGAACTTTTCACACTAAAATATATTCCAACAAGAGTTCAAGTATCAAAATTTGTCTCTAAATGTGCCTTTAAAGGAATAATAGGCCTTACCAACCTCTTGCTAGAATGTGTGCATTGTTGTATCAACAAGTAAGCTATAAAGACCACTCCCTCTCACTCTTCTAACCACAATCCTTGGAATTTATAGCCTATAATCACTAATGGTGCATCGATGTCCCTCAAAAGCAACTCTCCAATGTATATTTGTGATACAAGAAACTGAAACAAGGTTTATCCTTAAACCTTAAACAAATAAAATATCACTTAGCTCAAGATCATCACCTAAGGACACATTGAATGAAATGGAACTAACTCCTCTCATAGTGTATGTGGCATCATCACATAGATCCATTGTCACACATCCTTATTGCTCCTAACTCTTGTTGAATAGTGACCTGGCATATACCATGTGTCTCTAAGATACACTATCCACATACCTACCAACACTATACATAATGTTGGTAGATAAAAAATAAGCCACTGAAAAGGTATTCTCAAACTAAGAGGTAATATCCTATACTCCTACTATAGTCCTAGTTGCATAATATTCCATCTCATGACATCAAAAGAACATGACCTTACTAAGGTACTTCTTCCCTATTATTGTCTCATCCTTCATCTTGAATCCTTTCTTTCCACTCTTGTTGCACTGAGAGTAGTGAGGTGCTTACAACCTAGTATGGTGTATATGTTGTCATATTTGTCATGACATAACATAACATTCCCATGTCAGCTCATAAATTATAAAAAATATAAAGTAATTAAAAAAATCATGTCCATAAAATATAAAAAATTAAGCACAAATAAGGATACATTTTTAAAATTTTTTCTTTACGTGTAAAAAATTTACACCTCAAGAAGTTACATCCCTCTTGATGCTTAATAGATCTAGGTTTAAGATGGATCTATGTTGGTTCATATTTATAACAAGACCAATGACATGTACTTCCCTTTTTTGTATTGAACATGATTGTAATATTATTTATTCCTCCATAAGAGCAACCCAAAGGTTTGGAAAAGCTGATAGTTTCTACTAATGACAAATACCTTCAAAAAATGTGTTTAAGAAGGAATAATCCCTTTAATTGGAATAGATACTATCTCCTAATTGTCTACCTTAGTTTTAATGGTATCCAACTCATCCTTCAATTAATTGATCTTGGTCAAGTAGTTCACCATAGTATCTATCTTGCTCATGAAAATGATTTAAATATTGTTTCATAAGAGAATATATCAAAAGGTATAAGAATTATGAAATAACTTAACCAAGGAATCAAATATTCCCTTACCTAATGTCTTATTAACAATGTTTAAATGAAGTGATCCTTCATGGAATCAAGAATGTTTCTCTTCACTTTGGATTCCTTCTTCCGACGAGTGAACAATTGTGTTCAATCAATAGGTTCCAGAATGTGTTTTTCAACATGCCACTAAAGGTCAACCTCTTCCATAAGGATTTGAATCTTGAGATTACATGGAACAAAATTTGAATCTCCATCAAACTTGTCACACTCTCTTAGACCGAGAGTAACCTTAGACATATTGAAAAAGTATCAAGTGCAAAAATAAACAATATATGAAATAGGCAAAATAACCGTTCCAAGGTTGAAGGTGCTTATCTTAAGAAACTTAGGGTTTCACACATAATGACCTTAACCAGGTCAATTTAATTGCACAGGTAAGTGCTAGTCTAAATTAGACTCCTTACTCAAGAGTGATCTCAACAATAATCACTCTGATACCATGCTAAAATTTCATTTGCACTGAAAAATTAATGTAAATATGAAAATTCGCCTTCTTCCAAGAAAGTTCCTTGGATATTAAACCTATAATTTCTAGCCTATAGGACTTCTATAAAATAATGTGTAAAATATAAATGGAACAATCACAATAATTCACTTCTAATGGCCCCAAAATTCATTGCAATTCAAGGAGAAAATATACCAATCATTCCAATGAGTTTTCATCCTTCCAGAGAAACTTCAAATGCATAAATCAAATATCAAAAGTCTTCTTATACAATAGATATAAAATAAAAAATAACAAAAATATATGGTTGTACTATTATATTCAATCTTAGTGTTAATACCCTTAACAATTTTCTCTTAAGTGTGTCAAATCAAAAAGACAATTAAGAGCCGGAAATAACCATCCAAGAAGATAAAATCATGAAATGATTCTATAATATACAATTTAATGGATAGATGGAAATTTCACATACATACATACATACATACATACATACATATGTATGTATGTATGTATGCTTTCTCAATGAATGAAGTGCATATATACCATAGCCTCCTCTCATGGCTAGGATACAATCCAACCACCCAATAATTCCTAGCTATGGCTAGTTAACAAACCCTATCTCCTCAAAGTGCAAGAATCCCTCCTACACTATCATCAATGCAATATTCCCTCCTCCCCTTCTTCTCAAAATACATCGAAGTATTTTCAAACATTAATATCCATCTTCTAAGGGATGAAACCCCAACCCTAGAGTCCAAGAAAACCTAGCATCCAAGAGATAGAGAGATCAAATGTACATAGATGAATATCAAGAGAGAGAAATAATCCACCTCCTCCTCATATGCTCCAATGGGGTTTTCTCATGAACCTTAGTGCAACACTAAGAGAGCACTCCAAACAAGAGATATAAATACCTGTGTGGTGTGAGGTGTTTTTTGGAAAGACTTTATTATTCCTTTATTTATATGAGAGGCAACAGAGGCCAATAATATAACGCATGTTTAAATAAGCCTTAAACGAAATCCTTCTAAACATAAGTAATCCACAAAAAAGTGAAGCACTCCACTCCTAGAGTACACATTTCAATCTTTGATGATAATGTCATGCACAATAATTACCTAAGGTGATGTAGCTATGAATGGAAATTCAACACTGCTCCATCTCGAGTATCCATAGACTCCATTCATCTTCCAAATCCAAGTATGCCATTGGGGAAACTACCCCCTGCAATAACGTTGTTGAATCCCCATGCATCCACGAGCCATATCCAATCATCATAATAGAAACCAAATCCATGACATACAATGTAGGGCTTGTATTCCTCCTCCATAATTCACAATACTCCTCATATGATGTAGGAAATTATCGCACCAGATAAATCCTCCATATGGACATTATGCAAGAGATCTCCAATTCCCTTGGTAAGAACATTGAGCTAGTGATAATCTGAGGTTTCTCATCCATTAAGAAAGATATCACAAGTGTGCATATCCATCATAAACCATATCTCAAGCTAAAATCCATCTAAGACCATATAGGGTATGGAATTACACCATGTATCCGAAATATCATGATGCACCTTGAACATGGTGTAAATAATTCTAGATTGACCTGAAAGTCTAACATCATGTATGACCAGTTTTCCATTTATAGTTGTTTTGATTGTTTAGTAAAAAGGAATGGGTGCTAAAAGAAGTAATATTGAATGGTGGATGAAAGAAGGTTCAGTGCCATGTCAAAACCGCTACTATAAGAATCCCAAAATAAAATTTCAACATCATCATGCCAGTATCAGAATCAAGAAAACCACGACTCTACAATAAGCTCTACCTTCAATAATGCATATCAAATCCTCTTGCTAACACATCACTCCGCCATACTATCACCTTTAATTTTAGCCTTGGTTTTTATAACTAATCTTTGTTATCTGCATCACCATTCTTGCTTGATCTCAGTAATTGCTGCTACTTGCACTATTGAAGGTAGAGGTTATGGTAGAGTCATGGTTTTCTTGATTCCAATATTTTCTTGGTGATGTCAAAATTTTATGTTGGGATGATTAGTGGGTTATTTTGGCCTTATCAGTTGTTGATGGACAACCTGCCATCAAATATTTAGATCAAACTTAGGAATGGAGCTAGATCCCAATTGATAATAGGGATGTGGTCTATGTTAATAAGTCTCTTCATAAGGACCTTTATCATAAGAACTGCCATCATGATTTTTATTTTGTAAATAATGCTTGACGAATTGTTTGATTGATCAACAATAGTATTGTTTTCATATGAGGATGGAATTTATATATGTATTTATACACCTCTTTAATGGACTATCAATGACAATTAGAGCTCTTCAACTTCCTACCCACCTCTTATAAAAGAGAGGAGGGCAAATCAATAAAGAGGAGTAGAATTAAGAGAGAGAGAAGGTATACCTAAATTTGGGTATCTCAAAATTCATTATCTCAATCATTCAACATACTAATAGTGCTAGCAATAGAAAGTGGGCTACAATCTAAGGTATGAAAACATCATGGAAGCAAAGGTGCTTTCCTATGGAGGTAACCTCTATTTATTTTCTTCAAGTGTGTATTTATTTTCAATTTCCCAATTATTAACATTCGACAATTGAAAATACCCTTCAAACAATATTAGTATGAAGTTAGAAAAGTCTTTGAGTTTTGATGCTTCATCCCGCTTGAATTTAAATTGTCGTTAACAATGTACAATCTTTGAAGCAGTCTATTTATAGAAATAAAGGACAATTGCTACAACCGTTTAGGTTACTATTAGTTGTACTTAAATATTTATTAAGAAATAAATACTTATTTGGATGTACATGCACTTGGATATATATATATATATATATATATATATATAATTTCTTAGCTTTTTTGCTTAGTTTACAAACATGTTTAAGTCTTATTTTTTCCTCTTCAATTGTTGTACATATGTGTGACTTATCTATCTAGTGCTTATGATTAGTTGTCATACACGTATAGTTTGTTGAGTTCATGTTTAAATTCACAAATCTAATCATTTTGGTAATCACTTTGGTTTTCTTTTTCCTACAACATTTAATTATGCATTCATGATATTGTATTCACATTTTGATTACGTATTTTCCAACTCATTTTAACTCAAACTAATAATACTATTAGAATTGGCTTGAATTAATTGATAGTTACCATAACATTTCCCGCATTATTAGTTCAAATTGTGCACTAAAATGTAATTTACATAGATTTTATGATTAAGAGAGCATTTAAAGAATGCGTAAGACAATTAATCACTAACCTATTGTACACATTAAAATTTACATGCACAAATAATTAATCTAACCATTCTCTTGGATAACTAACTAATCTAACTAGGTAGTTAGTGAGTTTATGGATTTAAACATAACATGGGATTCCATCCCGACTTTTCCCCTTGAGAGCACTTGTAAGGGTGTTTTCCAGCACTTGTAAGGGTGTTTTCCAGTATTGTGTTTGATTCTCATTTTGAGCATCAATAGAAAAAAACCATGAACCATTATGATCAATGAAGTCAACTGGTTTTTATCCTTTCTATCAATGTGCAAAATACTGAAGATAAAAAACATATATGTCTAATGTCGTTTTGGGCATTTTCCACTGCTTTAACATTAGTATGAATTGGAAAATATTCCTAAATTGGGCTTTAGTTTCTCTCTAGCAGTTGTTTTTTTCCATCAATGAGTTCTAACACTAAAGGTGGAAAGTCATGACGTGAGTGGATGAGTCTTCACCATTTTTACTGTCAAACTTATGAATTAAGGAATTTGAATATTTACCATGAAGAAAACCCTAAGATAGTTCTTGGAGGTGTACCTAGATGATTGGACGTTGTGTGATTTATTCAAGGACCATCATGTGATGTTGTGCTCGATCTTGGAGAGATGCCACCAATTACAAATTTCCTTGAACATATTAAGTGAATTTTCTAACTCTATTTGAAGTACTTCTTAATCATGTGATTTGTTGAAAAAATATATTAGTTGACCATGCCAAGATATATATTTATTTCTAGTGACTTAATTTTAGTTGTACACTAATGATTTTTCATGAGACACAATTTAAGCTATGTAGTCAGGGGCTTGTCCTCATACTTTGCATGAATTTAGAGCACATTCATATTCATATGTATTTAAAAAAAAATAGAGTATTAATGTAATGTTGTAATGAAATTTACCAGGATTACTAATCAAGCATAAGCTAAATTTATTAAAGTCTGTACTCTCACGCAAGTGTCAAAATTGATGAAAGAAAAACAAACTGAAGCTACAATGATTAGAGTAAGAGTGACGGGTGCTAGGAACTGATCCCATATCTCCTTGCATAGGCTACACCCATCACGTGAAAATGTAATCGAAATATAATTTTAAAAGAGATCCATAACTTAAATCTATCATTAAAAACTAAAATTGCAATTTAAGGATAATCTAGTGCTAGAAACCGAAGTGTAAGGTGACGATTTAGAAACCGTAGTGTTAGTTAATTTTTCATTAATATGAGGATAATAATAATAATAATACATACATACATTAACTAGGGTAAATTGGATTTTGTAAAATCTCGAAGCTTCCTTAACATATGTTTCAAGGCCATTACGACAATATACTCATTACAATCTCAACATGTCACTTGTGATAATTTTGGGGAGGATAAAAATCATTCCTCCCAACCACCTAAGCTATACCCAATTCACATACACACAAACACACAATTTTAAAATAAATATAAAAAGTATCAATTAAATAATTAGAAAAAAATGTAGTGAAATCGGGAAAGGGGTTACGATAGTCTCCCTTATGATCCATTAACCTTCAATGGGAGAAATATGGACCCTATCAAGAAGAATAAAAAACCCTCTAAAAGTGATTTGCAGCCCTTCAACAAGTTGTTTCTACCACTTTAAAATGTAGTATGGCCCCAAGGGTGTCGTCAACAAACCCTCATAGTATAAATAAAAAGGGGTAGATCCACCAAGACGTCGTGAGGGTAGGAAGTATAAACTGCTTATAAAATCTAAATGAAATAGAGAGAGGAGCTCTAATGTTTAATCCTATAATCTAAAAACCAATATGATCCATGACAATTTTAGCAGAAGATGTTGTGGGAGAGAGATGGGCACTCCATAAAACTTGCAATCAAACCCTGTAAAAGAAAAACAATAAATGATGAGAAAGACAAATGAGAAAATAAGTCAAATAAAATAATCAATAAAGAAAGGAGAATGATGGGAATTCACCATGTTGAGAGGAGATCCATTTCTAGAAGTATCCATAGGCAAGCTATGAAACCCCATACTACAAGAGAGGAGAGGAAGAGAAGAAAAGAGGAAATGAAGTGATTAAAGACTTAGGTTGCAAATGTTATTTTGTTCTAAAACATAAATATTGAATTAAAAGAAAAATTTATTGTCAATTTCACCAAACTAAGAGAAGTGGCCTTTTGACAGCTGTAACACACCCACACGTTACATAGCTACACATATGGAAATTTGTAGCTAAAAACATGCATAGGGTGCTATAATGGCTCTATAACCAATATATAATACTTAAGCATATTATATTCCAATAGCGAAAGTTTATCAACTAATAGACTGGAATTAGACAAAATTTAAGTTGAAATGATTTAAACAATTAGTAGTGAGTCCCCATTAACTCACTGGTGCATAAGTGTAGTTAATTATAATTATAATTCTTAATTAATTATTAAATTTAGTTAATTAGTAATTTAATTAAAATTATTAACAGTCTAGATATATTATTTCTTCCTTCATGAATTTACCATGCCTTTTTGACATTTTCGACATTGGGAGTCGAAAATCATAACACTCACGAAACAAAACCAAATCATTATACCGATACCGATGTTTCGACTCATAACTTGGTTCTTTCAACGTTGGTCATCAGACATCAATGCAAGTTTGAACTCCATTCTAAATGGTCATACCGATTCTGATGTCAGCACGCCAGATCTCACAAGTTGGAATCAATACGATGACCATTCCAATTAATATGTTGATCCTAACATTGACACGTAGGACCTCGGGAGTCAGAACTGTCTAAACAAAAGTTATTAAGTGACCTTTTTGACACTGACATCAGCATCATCACCTCGACACTCAGAAGTAAGAATTCAGAACAAATCCATAGCTCCAAAAGGAAATCACGATTCTACTGATATGGAACCCACATAATCAGAACTTAACAAAAACATCAAAAAAACCTTCGAAGAACCTATTACGTTCTAACATGTTGGAAAGGAGGTTAACTTAAGGTTTAGGCATGTGTCAAGTTCACCTAACTAATTGACACATGATCACAATGAAGTTAAGTTAAGAAAAATGACTAAGGAAAAGACTTTTCTATAGACGATAGACCTGCTTTGAGGTCTGAAACTGTCGATAACAAAATCACCACCGCAGATTCCATTCCATCCTATGAAAATACTTTTCTACTGGTTAAAATTGAAACCTACATGTTTTTAACAAACAAAACTCTATCTCGTTTAAGGATTGTTTAAATAATCCATCCTTGAGTTTGGTAACTTGTAAAACTTGTGTTTCTTAGGCACATATCTATCTAACTGAATTCCAGACAATATTTTCATTCTTAAATATCATTCACATTAGGTCTACGAAACATAGTTACAATTGAACATTAAATTATGAAACATTCATATTACAAGTAACTGTTACAACAAGGAACAATTCACAAGACTTTGAATAATTCAGGAAATAATTCTATTGAAAGGTTTGACAATCTTCTTCAGGAACTAAGTATTCATAGGTTTAATTTAAGGAACTAACTTCCCTAACATACCATACCCTTAGTGAATTTATTCTAGCAAAAAAAAGTATAGTTTGTAAATGTTTCCCATTAACATTTCTATCATGAAATGACTATAGCATTGAAATCTAAATTACACAAGCACATAATTCATCCATCCACATAGGGAAAGTCAATGGACCAAATGCAAAGTTCATATGTGACCTATAATTTACTAATTTATGCTATAAGTCTATCACAATCATTCATTCATAATATCGTTAACATCCTTTAGAACCCCATTGGTTTAACTTCCAATAGACCACCAATAAACCTGTCATTCAATTACAATAATGACAAACACAATAACCAAGTTATATTATCAATTCCGTTTCCAATCATTAAGTCTATCCAACAATTTATCTTTCAATTAATTGACATTGAACATGAACAACATAGACGTTTTGTTATTTCACATAACACTAGATATAATCAAATGCAAAATAATTAATATAAAGCTTCAAGAACTTATTTGAATTCAATTTATCTGGAAGTTGGCTTCATGGCAGGAACGCTCTACCCAACCGTAGGAAATTTTGATCATATATCTCTTAGCAGAACACCACCCTCGAGCTAAAACTCAAGCATTCACTAACTAGACTTCTCACCAATCTTAGGGTTCTTACAATTCTCACTTGACAATTAGGATAATTGGCTCATTACCAATTCCATGCATAACAATGCAATTCATTCCCTTCGATTCCTTCTATTAGCACAACAATGACGCCCTTCATTGTTAACTGTGCTAAGAATTCCACTAAGTTTACTACATGCACCATTTTCAATTTCATTGGAGCAACCAGAGGCAATCTTGGACAAGACTACAACAACAATTTGACTCGTAGATTCAGGTTTGAGCAATTAGGATTTCATCGAGCGCTACAACCACTGTTTAGTAGTACACATGGAAAGTTTTCTTAGGTTCTAGACATGATTTCACAGTCTAACTGGAAATTCTAATTAAAATTCTTCTCTACATTTTTATTACTTGGTTTCGCTTCTCTACATCGAACACCTTGCACATAAAACACCTTTTCTCTCTTCCTTCTACATTCTACGTTCTATGTACCAGGATTTTTGTACTATGTGTTAATATTTCATATTATTAGCTAGATATCATTATTGTTTAACCCAAATTCAGAACAGTAGCATATGCAGAATCACTGAAAGAAACACAATCAAAAGATAGACAAATTATTTATCCTGGGAACCCCTCAAGGGGAAGAAAACCCAACAAAACTTCCTCTATATAGATGTATAAGATAAAACTGCAAAATAGGTAATCCTCCTCCTTGTTGGTATCTCTCTGTCTCTCCTATGCACAATACACACGTGTGAGTTTGTGTTCAAATGAGGAACACACATCCTCTATTTATACTCTTTTTGTCACTTGAATTTTACCCTAAAAATTCGAGACCACTAAACTGTCTAGGCCGAATTCACCTAGGAAATCACAAAACAATATTATATTATATTCATTAGGGTACTATTGACCCGACTTACAATGTAGGCTTTACCTCATGACTCTATGCTGACCAATTACAAAATAACATCCCATCGAAGGAATAGAACATCTCCCTTGGGGTACATTGGTAAAATACATTTAGAATATCCTTTGAAGTTATAATATTTCAACACTCCTTAACGAGAAGGGTATTCTACTAAAAACAACATCATCAACTATATGAGTAACGAGAGAGATCATATTCAACAGTATCAAGATAATACATCTATAAATCATAGGAAGTTTTCAACAATCATGAGTAACTAGAACAATTACTCTTCAATGTCTTCAGTACTGGAACGTCATCTTCTACAACACTAAGTCTTTATCTTATGTAGCACTCGATTACTTGATCCTTTTGCAACAACACTTCAATATTTCGATCCCTTGTAGCAGCACTTCGATCTTCTTGATCCTTTTTAATAGCACTTTGATCTTCTTGATCCTTTGTCACAACACTTTGATCTTCTCAGTCCTTTGTAGCAACACTTCGATCTTCTTGATCCTTTGCAGCTACACTTCGATCTTCTCGATCCTTTGTCACAATACTACCTGAAGTATACATGATCTCTTTATGGGATGATCAATCCCTATCACTTTAGGACATAAGTCCAAGGATGATGCAATCCTCATCATCCTACTCTCCCTTAACGAGGAGTGTCCATAGTATCGACCAGCTGGATCGACCGCAAATGTCTGCAGGACCATATCGTCTTCAACTGAATGTAGATATCATCGGAACATGAATGCAAGATCTGTTGTCCGTAAGGAATCAACATAGACCATACTCAACTTGTTATGTCTTGTAGCACTCCAAGCGAGTGTTATACTACAACATCTACATATGAATGTAGGAATGTCTGCTACTGTAGATCTCATCCGCATGTAAATGCAGGACCTATCGTCCATAAGGACTCATCGTAGAGCATCCTTAGCTTCAAATCTAGGAACACTCCCAAGCGAATGTTATTATATGGCATATAAAAGTGAATGTAGGCACACTCTCCATGCGAGAGTATCATCTGCAACTGCATATATCGTCCGCACATGAATGCAGGACCTATCGTCTGTAAGGACTCATCGTAGAGAATCCTCTGTATTAAAGCTAGGACCACTCACAAGTGAGTGTTATTCTATGACATCTACATATGAATGTAGGTACACTATCCATGCGAGATTAATGTCTGCAGGACTATCCTTTGATGGTAAGGTCCACTCTCAGGATAAGAGTGTTATTATCTACAAGACCATCCTTAAGAGAGGATACTATCATCCACAAGTGAATTTCATACCTCATCAGCATTTGTAGGTGCACTTGGCCTCTTTTATATGGGAGCATCACTATCATCCCATCATCAATGATAGTATTATCATCACTCCCCCTTTCCAGGGAGGATCCATATCGTCAACTTTCTCTCCCTTTGTCTGAGGAGGGTTCATATCTTTGACTTGTTCTTCCTTTCCGAGGAGATTCCATAACTTCGACCCGTTCCTCCTTTCTGAAGAGAATCCATATCTTTGACATGTTTCTCCTTTTCGAGGAGAGTCCATATCTTCAACTTGTTCCTCCTTTCCGATAAGGGTCATATTATCATCGTTCATCCTTGCAAGGAAATTATTTTCAAACTACACCAAGATTGTCACGGAAGCATTCAAACTTTACTCAAGATAGAGGCTTGGTCAACACATCAACAACTTGCTCATCGGTACTCACATACTCGAGTTTTATAGCTCCCTTATATACCATATCGCTTATATAAAAATATCATATTTCTATGTTCTTTGATTTATCATGGAACAAAGGATTCTATGTCATCTTTATACAACTCTAGTTGTCACATATAATCAATGTGGTATCCAACTCCATGTCAAATAGACCTAACATCATCTTGCGAATCCATATCGTTTCACAACTAACAGAGTTAGCTGCTATGGATTCAGCTTCAACCATGCTGATATAAACATTGGAATTCTTCTTTCTAAACCATGAGATCATGGAGGGTCCCATACAGTAACATCCACCTAAGGTTCTCTTTCTATCTGCGGCACTTCCTGGCCAATCTGAATCTGTATATCCATACAATCTGTAGTCATGATCTCTATCATAGTATAGTCCAAATTCTATCCTACCTTTTGAGTACCTCATCACATGCTTTGCAACTATCAGGTGAACCCATATAGGTTTAACTAGATATTGACTCAAGCTGTTCACAACAAAGGATATATCTACCCTTGTATTTTCCAGATACATCAATGACCCAATAATCTATCTATACTGAGTCATATCCACTAAATCTGATGATTAATCAGACAATAGTTTCAGGTTGGTTTCCTTGGGTGTGGTCATGGATTTGCAATCCAACATATCAAATATTTCCATTGCATACTTTCCCTAGTTTATAAATATTCATCTTGGGCTCTGCCACACTTCCAGCCTGAGAAAATAGTACATCAATCCAAGATCTTTCATCTCAAATTCTACAGCTAGATTCTTCTTGCAATATGCAATATGTTTCTCATTTCCTATCATAAATAGATCATCCACATATAACAATAGTATGATAGGTTCATCATCCATAACCCTTATGTAAAGGTTAGGATCAACTTCACTTTTGGTAAAGCCCAATATTTTCAAGAAGCTAACTATTCTTCCATACCAAGCTCTAGGAGCTTGCTTCAGTCCACACAAATCCTTTTTTAACTTACATACACGAGTCACTTTGTCTTCGACTTCAAATCCTTGTGGTTGTTCGATGTATACCTCTTCCTCAATCACACCATTTAGGAAGGTTGTCTTTACATCCATCTGGTGTAGATCCCACTTCATCATGGAAGCAAGTCCCATGATGGTTCTAATGGAAGTGTACCTTGCTACTAGAGAAAATGTCTCTTGATAATCAATTCCCTCTTTCTGAGAGAATCCTCTGGACACAAATCTTGCCTTGTATTTTTCAATGCTTCCATCAGATGCATGTTTTATCTTGTAGATCCACTTTGAAGATACCGCAGTCTTGTTTTATGGTTTGGGTACTATATCCAAAACATCATTCTTCATTATTGATTGATATTATTTCGTCATTTCTTCCACCCACTCTTTCTTTTGTGCACTTCCTCGTAGCTGGTGGGTTCTTGATCTACAATATCACATATTGAAGCTACATAACTGGAGAATGGATTTGATCTCTTTCTTTTTCTTGTGATTCCTTCTGGAGCAACATATGTATCTACTTCTTGTATGATTTATGTTACCCACTGCAGGATTTCTCTTTAGAGATATATCCATAGTAGGGGGTTCCTGAGTTTCTAGAAATATATCATGATCTTTTGATGCTACTATTTAAGGAGAGGGTTCAGCTTCTAAATTTATGGGAGGTACATCCTCTTCATGTACTTCTTCAAGATGACACCTTCTGGATTTCTTAAGAGTTGTTTCTTCATCAAATATTACATCCATACTAATATCTATATGATGGCATCCTGAAATGTATATCCTAAAGTCTTTGGAGACTTCACCATATCCAACAAATATTACCTTCTTTCCAGAAGGATCCAACTTGGTTCTCTTCTCTTTCAGAATATGGAAATATACTGGACAACCAAATATCTTGAGATGGATTACTTCAAGTTTCTTTCCTGTATACATTTCTTCAGGAGTATTGAATCCAAGAGCATTGTGAGATAAACTATTCTACACATACATAGTTGTTTTTGTTGCTTCAACCAATAGATGCATGGGAAGTTCTTGGTCATGAATCATTGTCTTCACTGCTTCCATAATGGTTCTATTATTCCTTTCCGCAACACCATTCTATTGGGGATTGTAGAGAGTGGTTAGTTCCCTCTTGATTCCATCTTCCTTGCATAATACTTCAAATTCTTTTGAAGTATATTCTCCACTATTATCTGATCTAAGTGTCTTGATTCTTCATTTTGAATGTTCTCTATCAAGGCTTTGAAATCCTTCAATTTCCCAAACACTTCATTCGTGGTCTTCAAGAAGTATATCTATGTATTTCTTGAATATTCATCAATAAATGTGACATAATATTCATATCCACTTAAATATATGTAGGGCATAGGACCACATACATCATAATGAATCAATTCTAATGTACCTTTAGTCTTTGTGTCACTTTTCAGAAATGGATTCTTGATGTTCTTTCCTCTTGCACATCCTTTGGAAGTACCTCCATGATTAATCTTCAAATCTCATAAACCTATTAACACCTTGCTCACATAGGGTATTTCTTTGTAGTTGATGTGAGCAAGCCTTCTATGACATAGTTCACTTGAGCTAGTGGTCTCATGGACAAGGGTTGTTTCTAGATGTCCATTGAGCTTGTACAATCCTCCTTCTTCTTCACCAATGACCACAACAACTTCAAGTGTCTTTATTTTGGTCCACATGAGTACTTGTTCATCTATAAAATAAAATCGATATCCTTTCTTATCCATTGCTGAGATGGAAAGTAGGTTCTTTTTCAAACCAGGTACATAAAGTACTTCCTTCATCTTCATGGAGGTTCCAGATTCAAGCCTGTAGCTTGATTCACCAATTCCTTTGAAGGGATATTGATAGTCATATACTAATGATACTTTTTAAAGAGATTTGTTTTCTTCAATTCTTCACAGAGTTTGCTTCTTCCTTATCATGTGCTTTGAAGCACCGCTAACAATAAGTACTGTATATTCTACAGGTATTATAGACACATAAAGTGTAGATAATAGTACATATTCTTATTTTTCTTGTCTCTTTATAGGTATTTCTTCTTCTTCTTCATTGTCATCTTCAACTAGAAGAGACTGGTGTATTTTGTTGTTGTTATTGTTCAATGGACAATCTCTGGCAAGGTGTCCTATCCTATGACAGTTGTAACATTGATATTTGAAGTAGTCTTTCTTTTGATTGTTTTATCTTTTCTTTTGAAACTTGTTTGGAGGTTTATGCTCCTTGTGACCATCCTTCTTGAAGTTTGATTGTTTTCTTCTTATGGTATGTGTACCTAGATATTGACCATCTTCTCTAAGTAGAGTTTCTCTGTTATCTACTATGGCTTCCTTTTGAATGCAGTATTCCCATACAATGTCAAACTTCATACTTTATATTTTGGCACACATAGTTTGTATGAATGACTCCCAAGGTCTAGTGAGGCCATTGAGAGAAGTCATAACTTGTTCATATTCATCAAGGGAGTCTCCAATAGAATCTATTTGTTCCTTGAACTGGGAAACCCTTGTGTTGAAATATTGTAACTTCAAAGGATATTCTAAATGTATTTTACTGATGTAACCCAAGGGAGATATTATTATTCCTTTGACGGGGTGTCACTATTGTATTTGGTCATCATAGAGTCATGAGGTAAAGAATCCTCTTGTGTCGGGTCTTTATTACCCTAATAAATAATATAATATACTGTTTTGAGTCTTCCTAGGTGAAGTCGTCCCAGACAGTTTATGGGGGGCGACTTGTCTAGTGCAANGAGAGAGAGAGAGAGAGAGAGAGAGAGAGAGAGAGAGAGAGAGAGAGAGAGAATAGAAGGAGGAGAACAACTATTTTTGGGTTTTCTTTTATACATCTTATACAGTGGAAGTTTTTGTTGGGTTTTCTTCCCCTTAAGGGTTTCCCAAGATAAATGTTGTGTCTATATTGTGATTGTGTTTCTATTAGTGATTATTGATATGTTGCTGTGATTTTGAATTGAATAGTATTGAATCTATTCTAGCATATGAAAATTTAACATGGTATTAGAGCTAACCTGATTAGAGCAGCTTTCATAAGGTGAAATTCTCCCTCCTCCCTCTTTGAAAGAAGTTAGGGTTTCTGCAAAAGTTGGAGTTTTGAAGATATGATTGCATAGAAAGTTGCACCCTCCTATAGTGCATATATTGAGCCCTATATTGAAGTTTTTGGGTGGTTAGATCTCTGGGAAAGCCAAATCCTAGTTTGGAAGTGAACCAGAAAACTGCAGTGAAACAAAACCATAAATTTTGCAGTGCTGCAACCTCTCAAGTAGGATTTGAATATTGAAGGTTAGGGATCTCCAGAAAGTAGTTGGATCAACCAACTCACCTCTTCCAATTGCATCTACTGGTAAGGTCAATCTCCTGTTTTGATAAATTTAATTTTTGAGTGACTTACTAGACAAGATGACCCCAAGCACTAGCTTGAGGACACATTCAAAGGCCTAGAAATTTTTTTGGCTTGGAAGTATAGGATTGGTCTCATTCTAAAAGAGAATGGTCTTGAGAAGTACATCAAGGATGAGATTGCAAAACTTGAAGAAGCTGAAGCTAAGGAGAAGCATGAAGAAGACCTAATCAAGGAAATGAGGATCATTGTTGATTCCATTAAGGATCACTTGATCCCTCAAGTGTCATATAAGACGACACCTAAGAAAATGTATTATGCACTTTCCAGAATGTATGAAGGAAAGAACATCAATAGAAAGATGAATTTGAGAACTCAGTTGAAGGGCACCAAGATGAGAAAAGGATAATCTATTCAAGATTACTTCACAAGGGTCTCCCTGATCAAAGAGAAGTTAAGTGCTATTGGAGATACCCTTGATGAGGACGAATTGGTTATGAATTCTCTCAATGGCCTCACTAGACCTTGGCACTCATTCATCCAAAATCTGTGAGCTAGAAAAGAAAGTATGATGTTTGACATAGTATGGGAATATTGCATACAAGAAGAAGCTAGAGTAGACAATAGAGAATCTCTTCTTAGAGAAGATGATCAGGCTCTCGCTACCCAGACTAAAGAAAGAAATCAATCAAACTTTAAGAGGAGTAATCATAAGCCTTCAAAGAACAAATTCCAGAAGAAGAAGAAGAAGGATTACTCAAAGTATCAATGCTACAACTGTCATAAGATATGACATCTTGCTAGAGAATGTCCATCCTCAAAGAACACCAACAACAAAAGGCATCATGCTCATCTAGCTGAAGATGAGGATGAAGAAAGACCTTGAAAGAGAACAAGAGGTGAAGATGTAGAAGAATTTGTGCTTTTCTCTGCACTCTCTGGGTATGTAAAACCTGGAGAAGATACATGGCTTATTGATAGTGGTTCCTCCAAGCACATGACAGGAAATAAGACAACTCTGTAAAAACTTGAAGAGAAAAACTCTCCCTAGAAGGTATCATTGGGAGATTACTATCAATATCCCATCAAAGTTATTGGTGAATCAAGATACAAGCTTGACTCTAAGACCTCCATGAAGATGAAGGAAGTATTGTATGTACCAGGTTTGAAAAAGAACCTACTCTCCATCTCAGTTCTAGATAAGAAAGGATATAGAGTTTACTCTTATATATGGACAAGTAATCAAGTGGTCCAATGGGAAGACACTTGAAGATGTTGCAGTCATTGGAGAATAACAAGGAGGACTGTACAAGCTCAAAGGACATCCAAATATAGTCCTTTTCCATGAGACTACCATCTCAAGTGAATTGCGTCATAGGAGACTTTCTCACATCAACTACAAATCATTTCCCTATGTGAGCAAGGTGGTAATAGGATTACTGGATCTGAAGATTGAACATGAGAGAACGTGCAAGGGATGTGCACAATAAAAGAACATCAAGAATCCCTTTCCCAAAAGTGACACAAAGACTAAAGGTACGCTGGAAATAATCCATTCCAGTGTATGTGGTCCTATGCCCTCCATATCCTTGAGTGGATATGAATAATATGTCACATTTATTGATGATTATTCAAGAAATACTTGGATACACTTTTTGGAGAATAAAAGTGAAGTGTTCGAAAAATTCAAGGAAATCAAAGCCTTGATAGAGAACCAGTCAGAAAACAGAATCAAGACACTGAGATCAGATAATGGTGGAGAATACACTTTAAAGGAATTGGAAGCATCCTGTAAGGAGGCAGGAATAAAGAGGGAACTAACCACTCTTCATAATCCCCAACAAAATGGTGTTGTGGAAAGAAAGAATAGAACTATCATGGAAGCAGTGAAGACCATGATTCATGACCAAGACCTCCCTATGCACCCATGGGCTGAAGCTGCAAGAAAAACCATATATGTGCAAAATAGATTATCTCATAGTGCTCTTGGATTCAAGACTCTTGAAGAAATGTATACCCTAAAGAAACCTGAATTAAGCCATCTCAAGATATTTGGTTGTCCAGTATATGTACATATTCCGAAAGAGAAGAAAACCAAATATCCTTCTGGAAAGAACGAAATATTTGTAGGATGCTATGAAGTCTCCAAATCCTTTAGGATATACATTTCAGGATTCCATCATATCAATATTAGTAGGGATGTAACATTCGATGAAGAGGAAACACTGAAGAAATATAGAAGGTGTCATATTGAAGAAGCACATGGAAAGAATGTACTTCACAAAAGTATAGAAGCTGAACCAACTTCTAAAACAGTAGCATCAGAATATCATGACATGTTAGAGCCTCAGGAGCCCCCTACTATGGATATCTCTTGAAAGAGAAAACTTATTTGGATAAGAGAAATCATACAAGAAGAAGAAAGATATGGAACACCAAAAGGTTCCAAAATAACCATAAAGAGATCAAATCCATATTCTAGTTATGTAGCTTTGATGTGTGACCTTGTAGATCAAGAACCCACCATCTATGAGGAAGCTGCACAAAAGAAAGAATGGGTTGGAGCAATGAAGGAAGAATACCAGTCGATCATGAAGAATGATGTTTGGGATATTGTTCCCATACCAAAAAACATGAGTGTGGTTTCTTAGAAATGGATCTACAAGATAAAACATGTTGCAGATGGAAGTATTGAAAAGTACAAAGCAAGATTTGTGGCTAGAGGATTCTCTCAGAAAGATGGGATCGATTATGAAAAGACATTTTCTCGAGTAGCAAGGTACATTTCCATCAAAACTATCATGGCACCTGCTTCCATGATGAAATGGGACTTACACCAAATGGATGTAAAGACAACCTTCCTTAATGGTGTGATTGAGGAAGAGGTTTACATCAAACAACCACAAGGATTTGAAGTCAAAGACATAGAAACTCATGTATACAAGTTGAAAATGGTTCTGTATGGACTAAAGAAAGATCCTAGAGCTTGGTATGGAAGAATAGATAGCTTCTTGAAAAGCATGGGATTTACCAAGAGTAAAGTTGATCCTAATATTTATATGAATATAATGGATGATGAACCAGTCATACTATTGTTGTATGTGGATGACCTATTTCTGACTGGAAATGAGAAACAGATCAAGGATTACAAGAAGAAGCTAGCTGAAGAATTCAAGATGAAATATCTTGGATTGATGCATTATTTCCTAGGGATGGAAGTGTGGAAGAGCCCAGAAGGAATCCTTTTGAATCAGGGAAAGTATGCAGTAGAAATCTTGAAAATATTTCATATGTTGGATTGTAAAATCATGGCCACACCCATGGAAACCAACTTAAATATGTTGTCTAATGAGACATCCGAGCTAGTGGAAATGACTCACTATAGACAGATTATTAGGTCATTAATGTATCTGACAAACACAAGGCCAGATATATGCTTTGTTGTGAACACCTTGAGTCAGTATCTAGTTAAACCTAGATGGGTTCACTTGATAGCTGCAAAGCATGTGATGAGGTACCTAAAAGGTACGATTGATCTGGGACTATACTATGGGAGAGATCATGACTACAATTTGTATGTGTATACAAATTCAGATTGGGAAGGAAGTTCCACAAACAGAAAGAGCACCTCAGGTGGATGTTGTTGTGTGGGATCCACCATGATCGCATGATTTAGTAAGAAACAGTCCAGTGTTTCTCTCAGCATGGCTGAAGCATAGCACATTACAACTTGCTCCGCTTGTTGTGAAGCGATATGGCTTCAGAAGTTGATGTCAGGAATATTTGACATGGAGGTAGACACCACAGTAATTTTTTTGTGACAACCAGAGTTGTATAAATATGACATAGAATTTGGTGTTCCATGACAAATCGAAGCATATAGTAATCCGATATTTTTATATAAGGGATATGGTACAAAATGGAGCTATCAAGCTCTAGTATGTGGGTATTGATGAGAAAGTTGTTGATATAATGACCAAGCCTCTATCTCAAATGAAGTTCAAATATTTCTAAGACAATCTTGGTGTAGTTTCAAAGGACTTTCCTCGGAAGGAGGAAAAGTGATGGGATTGCAAATGATGAAGAAATGGACCTTCTTCAAAAAGGAAGATCGGGTTGAAGACATGAACCCTCCTTGGACAAAGGGGGAGTAGGTTGATAATATGAAACTTCCCAGGAAAGGGGGATTAATGATGAGAATGACATTGTTGATGGATAACAGTGATGAAGGACTAACATTGTGTATGCAGTCAAGATCTGCTTTGCAGACTATACTCTTGTATGGAGAGTATGCCTACATTCATATGTAGATGTCATAGAATAACACTCGCTTGGGAGTGGTACTAACCTCAGTGGTATGGATCCTCTATGATGAGTCCTCATGGATGCCATAGTATAAAACTCACTTGGGAGTGGTCCTAACCTGTGTGGTATGGATGTTCTACGATGGGTCGACATTGTGTATGTGGTCGATATCTGCTCTGCAGACAATACTCTTGCTTGGAAGAGTATGCCTACACGCAAGTGTAGATACCGTAGTATAACACTCACTTAGGAGTGGTCCTAACCTATGTGGTATGGATGGTCTATGATGAGTCCTCATGGATGATAGGGTTGGAACTAGGTGCGGTCGATATCTACATTCAGTTGTATACCATTCAACTGATCGATTTCATGGATCATACTGATGGAGGATTGCATCGTCCTTGGACTTATGTCCTAAAGTGACCGGGATTGATCATCCTGCAAATAGATCATGTGTAATATAGGTAGCATGATGATGAAGGAACAAGTAGATTGAAGTACATCAGCAAAGGATCATGAAGATCGAAATACTGCTACAAAAGGATCGTGAGGATTGAAGTACTGCTACAAAAGGATCGAAAGGATCAAAGTGTTGCTACAAGGATCGAGAAGATCGGAAGGATACTGTAGAAGATCAAAGTGATACTGCAAAGGATCGATGTGTTGCTACAAAGGATTGATGTGTTTCTGCAAAAGGATAGATGTGTTTCTGCAAAAGGATTGAAAGGATCGAAGTGCTACTACAAGTATCGAGAAGCTCGGAAGGCTAATTTAGAAGATCGAAGTGTTGCTGCAAAGGATCGATGTGCTATTGCAAAGGATCGATGTGCTGCTGTAAAGGATCAATGTGTTGCTGCAAAGGATCATGAATATTGAAGTGTTTCTGCAAAGGATCGAGAAGATTGAAGTGTTGCTTCAAAGGATCAAGAAGATCAAAGTGCTGCTACGAAGAATTGAAAGATCGAAGCATTGCTGCAAAAAGGATCAAGTGACCATGTGATGTAGAAGATGAAGAGTAACAGTTCCAGTTACTGATTGTGAAAAAATTCCAGTGACATATAGATGTATTAACTCAATGTACTGTTGTAATTGTCTCTCTGTTNACCTTCTCGTTAAGGGGGAGTGTTGAAATATTGTAACTTCAAAGGATATTCTAAATGTATTTTACTGATGTAACCCAAGGGAGATGTTATTATTCCTCCAATGGGGTGTTACTATTGTAATTGGTCATCATATAGTCATGAGGTAAAGCCTCCTCTTGTGTCAGGCCTTTAGTACCCTAATAAATAATATAATAAACTGTTTTGAGTCTTCCTAGGTGAATTCGACCCAGACAGTTTATTGGGACCAACTTGTCTAATGAAAAAAGTTATTTAACTCATTGTGTATAAATAGAGGATATGTGGTTCTTATTTGAACACAAATTCACTCACTTGTGTAACGCATAGGAGAGAGAGAGAGACAAAACATAAGGAGGAGAACAATTGTTTTTGGGTTGTCTTTTATACATATTATACATAGGAAGTTTTTGTTGGGTTTTCTTCCCCTTGAGGGTTTCCCAGGATAAATGATGTGTCTATATTGTGATTGTGTTTCTATCAGTTATTCTTGATATGATGTTGTGATTTTGAATTGAATACTATTGAATCTAGTCTAGCATATGAAAATTTAACACCTTGTGAAGTAATATTGAATGGATTCTCCTTTACTCATATTGGTGCTATTTAGTTGAGCTATCAAATTCATCTTTTTGTTGATGTTCCTTCCTTCATACATTCTATAAAGGGAATCATACATTTTCTTTTGTGTCTCTTTAGATGACACTTGAGGGATCAAGTGATTATGTAGAATCAACAATGATCCTCATTACCTTGATTAGGTCCTTTTGATGCTTATCCTTAGCTTCATATTCTTATGGTTCAGGAACTTTATCTTTGATGTATTTGTCAAGATCATTCTCTCTAAGAATGAGACCAATCCTATACTTCCTTTCTCATAATTTTTCAATTACTTCCAGCTTATCCTCAAGCTTAGTTCCTGGGGACATCTTATCTAGGAGGTCACTAAACATTGTAATTTCTCAAAATTAAAAGATGAACTTACAAGTATATGTGCTTGAATGAGGAAAATTGTTTGGTCCACTTGATTTCTGGAGATCCCAAATCTTCACCCTTCAAATCTTTCTTGCGAGGTTCCAGTTTCTGCAGAATTTCTAGTTCTCATTTTCTTAGTTTTCTTATTCAGGTCCAAAATAGGGTTTGTCTTTCTTGGAGATTCAACGACCCAATTTTTTTTATCTAGGGCTTAATAGATGCGCTCGAGGGAGGATCAAATTTCTATGCAAACATATCTTCAAAATTCTAACTTTTATAGAAACCCTAATTTCTTGCCAGAGGGAGAGGAGAGATAGTTTCACCTTGTGAAAGTTGTTCTATTCAAGATAACTCTTATACCATGTTAAGATTTCATATGCTTATCTATATATAATTAGTTTTTAATCAAAATTCACAACAGTAAAATATGCAGAATCACTTAAAGAAACACAATCATAATATAGACACAATATTTGTCCCGGGAAACCCTCAAGGGGAAGAAAACCCAACCAAAATTCCTCTATATAGATGTATAAGATAAAACCCCAAAACATGTAATCCTACTCCTTGCTGGTATCTCTCTCTCTCTCTCTCATATGTGCAATACAAAAGTGTGAGACTGTGCTCAAATGAGGAACACAACTCCTCTATTTATACTCTTTTTGTCACTTGAATTTTAGCCTAACAAGTCAGCCCCACTAAACTGTTTGGGTCAACTTCACCTAGGAAATCACAAAAAAAATTATGTTATATTCATTAGGGTAATATTGAACCAATATTGAACCACATTACAATGTAGGATTTACCTCATGGCTCTATGATGACCAATTACAATAATAACATCCCGATGAAGGAATATAACATCTCCCTTGGGGTAAAACAGTAAAATACATTAAGAATATCCTTTGAAGTTACAATATTGCAACACTATGTTATGAGATTCTCTCTCCCAATCCCAATTCAACTTTTGCATGAGACCACACCCCCCCTAAGCTACGTGTCAAATTGATTAGCTCACCCTCAATCACCCTTTAATCCATAGTTAAACTTTAAGTCTAGTTTAAGGTTAAGTAAGGATTTTTAGTTTCTCTTAAGGTCATAAGGCCTCCTTTTAGTTACTCAAGGTTAAAAAAGGTTATAATATAGCCCCCTAGGCCATCTAAAACCCCTTTACTGTCTATGGTGAATACAATATTCCTTGTTTGAGGAGCATAGTCATCTAATTAACTAGGACCTCCAACCCACTATGGTCAAGTTATCTCAGTTAGTTTGTTGGACGACTGACCTGAAAGTTGTAACTACATAACTGAATTAAAAAGTATAAAATAGGTTGTGAGACGGATAAAAGATATGTCTATTGATTGATCCTTGTATATTATTCTTCTACTCTAATATAAAGAAAGTTGTTGTTGTCCCATGTACTCTTGTATATCTTATGGTTATTACCATGTGAATGCTCTATATTATATACATTATTTATTGTTGGTAACAACCCGAAATCTCAAACTACAACATTGGTTCAGTTTCCAGTAGTACATAATTTGAACAATGAGATCAAAATGGCTAAATGATAACCAAAAGAGAAATTCAAGAGTGGTTGGATAAGAAAGTACTGAAATACATCTAGAATTATTCAAGGTGCAATAAATTGATAATTGTATAAGCAAGGGAAAATTTCTTTAGTGAAGCACATGAGAAATTTATAGAATACCTCCCTCATGAAATACAAAAGTTTTTGGATATTGTTCATGATTGGAGTTGGACAAAAGGAATGAAATATTGTTGATGCACAAGATCCATAACGAGGGAAGGATAAATCTGTATGATTGGCTCGAAAAGGTCTGCGATGACTTATGTGAAGAAAAAACCATAGAAGATAGAACATCCCTTGAAGAAGTTGAACGAAAATTTTACATCGACCTCCACAAAGGATTTTTATGCTCTATACCAACATTGTTATATAAATTTTTTTATTGAGAATGGATTCAGTCATACAGTCCATCCACGACCATCGATGGGTACACCGCCTCAACAAATTGACAGCAAAAGAAAAGAGAGTGGGAGAAATTTGTCAACAAAGGATAGTGGGAATATTTCCTAAGAAAACGATGACCATTACCAGACCCACCTATGTCTAATATTAATCATCGGGTCGAAAACGACGAGGTATTCAACCATTTTTTTTGAGTAAAAAGTTATAAAAGTCTAGTCGATGAAAGAAGACAAAGAATGATGCCTTGTAAAATATCAAATCCACTATGATGAAGCAAATATCCAAGTAGTCTTAAGAAAACTACAGATATAGAAAAAATAGAAAGAGAAAAGAGGTGCAAGCGATGCAAAAAACTAAGGGATATTTCCAGTCCAATACACTTAAAAAGAAGTATAAAGAAACCGATTGAGATGGTTAAAGTCCTACCTGGTTCATTGGAAATTTGACTAGACAGAAGGTGAGGTGCCAATGTTGAAGGAATGGTCGCACATGATGGTGTTGACCCCACAAAATTTGTGTATTACAATCCTAGAAGGTGTGGCCCTTGTTGATACCATACCCATGATAATAACAACACCATTGGAAAAATAGTCGAGTGTGACATGGGACTAATGCTAATTATAGAATATGTATTTAACAAGACGAAAGTGGATAATTTACTGTCTGATTGATGATCCAAAGGCTTGACCAAGGCAATTGGATTACTTTTACTCATAATTTTGAATACACTCATTTAACTTATTTTAATCGGAACACTTGGAGGTTCCCCCCCTGCTAGCAACATTATTGAATGAACCTTCTAAATCACTAGAGAGTCAACTTAACGACAAAGATTCTGTAGAAGAAGTTCACATTTCATGGTATAAATCAGAAGAGGCCAGCAATAGTCAACAAATATTAAGTGTGTCTAGTATTTCATCATCTTTGGCAAGTACAAAAAAGTCTAACACAATGGCTTATCGAATTCCTGTTAGCACCCATATTTTTTATGAGGACAGGGACCCTAAAAAGAATTGGTTTATGTGTGAAGCATTGTGGCAAGCTAATTGTTGATGATGAAAACCAACAAGTTAACTAGTTTGTAGGTGGACTTAGAAACATAGCGCTAACATGGTACATGGACTTTTTGGAGGAAGTCCCTAAGTCGAAACATCAAATAAAAGATATTTTATTGGAAATTTTCAAATTTGATGATACAAAACATATGGCGGGACACAATATCAAGAAAATCAAATAGAGAATAGGAGAATCTATCAGAGAATACAATCGAATATTTAAAGATATTCTTAGCCAGATTCCTTTAAAATTGATCTTGCCTTGGTAATTCAATTTTTCATTGATGGGATACAACAAAGAATTAAGACACCAATATTAGTGAATGAGTATATAGCATACAAATATGTCTTGAAGAAAACACTAAAAGTCGAGTCAAACACCGACTATTCATCTAGACTAGTAGACCGCCGACTAGAGGAAAATGTTGAAAATATACAAAGATCATTGCAACATTTAATAATGTGAGACAACGAATTATGGTTTTCGACATGTACTATAGAAGTAAATTCCAAAGATAACTTCCCATAAAAAAAACGAAGAATATATCATGGAAATACATACCAATGGGAGCTAGAATAAATTAAAGAAGAACCATGAATATTCCCTAAAGAAAGAAATCCATATAACTTTTAGAAGATGTAGACGACTTACTTCTGCGATATGTGTGAGAGATTTGAACCTCACTTGACCACTAATTGATTTTACAATGATGACAATATAAATCCAAAGTGGTGTGAAATATGTCGAACAACATAAACGATTTTAAGGGAAAATTTTCAAAGTGACCAAAAAAAGGTGGGAAATTTTTTAATATTAAAATGGATTTTTTTAATAAATTATCCATTTTTTATTTTACATATAATTGACCCAAATTAAATAGCCTGCACCATGAAATAATGAAAATTCACAAAATGGAATTTATCCCACTCCATTATGGGAAAAATATTGACATTCACCAGGATTTGTTCGGTAACGGAGGTCAAATCGCCATAATTTTCCAGTTTTGGATGAGAAACGAAGATGGTTCACCCATATTTATGGATGTTAGGTTAAAAATTTGGTATTTTGCCCCTGATTTATGGATCTTTGGGTAAAGTGGTCTTAGTTCATCCTTGATTTGGGTAAAATGGGTAAAATGGACTTAGTTCCTCCTCAAACTGGGTTTGTGGAGCAATTATTTTTCTATATTACCTTCCCATATTTTACCAAATCATCCCACATTTGTCAATTTGGTCCACATTTGAGAAAAACATGGAGATTTAGTCATTTTTGTACTCGATTTGGTCCATATTTGAGAAAAACGTGGATATATTTAGTCAATTGGGGACATTTTTGTACCTATATAATGCCGCAAGAGTCAAGGCTCAGTATCAATATTGATTTCATGCAATTTGTGTGTTTACAATGGAACAGTGGATTCATGGAAAGAAATTTCACACTGGATGGCTTTGAGTGGAAGATATTTGCATTTGTTCAATGTTCTTTCTATCTGTAGAATTTTTATAGGTTAATTTCTTCTTTAAATTATTTGTTGGTATGTACTGGGGGCACCCTTAGGTGCACCCCTACACTAACTAGGATTACTGATCTATATTCAAGTTTTTTTCCAAAGATAAGCTATCGACTATCCTCCCTGAACTCTTATGACTTCTGACCCAGCCTGCAAATAGTGTGGGTCTATAATTGAGCTGTCTGTTTAGCGCCATCGTCAGTCAAGTTCGGATGAGTCATATGGGTCTCACTAATATACAAAGTGATTTTTTAGTGTAGATACATTATCTAACGTTTTTCTAAGATACCCATCAAGGGTTTCCTCTGTTTTTTCTTTATATATATTATTTAGTTTTGGATTTATTAGGATTCTTTTAAGAAAGGAAAGGGATTTCTTTGGTACAGATATGAAAGTGTCTCCTTATACGATGCAGAGACCCATCCAATCCCATATAAGTAAACGACTTAGTTCAGCTCACCAAACTAGATAGAGTGAATGTGTTTTACCAATGAAACTAATGTGCACTAGGGTTTTCATTTAATTATTGTGGCATGGCCCATCCTGGATCTTGTATATGAAGTTATGTACATATATATAATTTTTTGTTCTTTCTATATATAAATATTTGTCTTCCACTTGGGGAGTGATAACCTATTTTATTGAATTCTATAGCAGGCTTGCACATTGATCTAGGATCTCTCAATTTATAAATTTTTGTTCTCTCTCAAGATTTATATATAATTTTATTTTTTCTATTTGGATATTTTTGTCTTCTACCGACGGAGTTATTTGATTGAATTTTATGGCAGGGTTTCACTTTGTTCTAGGATCTCTATTATTAGGTTTCCTATTTCAATTGAACTATCAATTGTGGATGGATTTTCGATGTATGGAGGCTTTATTGGCAGACAATAATTTATTATGGTTGTCAAATATGTGTGTTTACAGTAAATACATCTTAGAAGTTAGGAAGGAGTTTATAGATTGACATGTGAATTTTATGGATAAAGTTACAAAGACCCTGTTACTAATATGTCACTTGTGATATTTTTTTCAAAAAAATAATCTTCTTAATGCCGACATTAGCAGACCATTAGTTTACAAATCGTTTGATTCATAGTTATGCCTCTTAGTGGAAAAGAAAAGGAATTATAGTTTGGAAATCCCATCATAGTGTAAGTGCACTTGGTTCTACCCATCACAAGGACTTGATTATGTGTCCAAATATCACATGTCAGGTGTATTTTCTATTATTGATGGTGAAGGACATTGTGTTAGACAGGTATATAGGTAGGCTCATTTGTCCCTTTAATGCAAAAAGTTGGATGAACAACAACCTTTTTGTGTCATGTTGAGCTCATTCAAAAGTGGTAAATCATCCAGTTGACAGTTGATATCTCTCGAACCTGCATCTCCTCACCTTCCCTTGTCTGTTGCACCATTGGTCTCGGTGAAGATCTTGTATAGGTTCTGCAATTTTTTATTACATACTGTAGATTGTTGTCACAATATAGGAAACTAAGCAGGTGGATGATTGAACTTTTCTTATCCTATCTGTTTGTTTATTGATTTCCATCCAAAATATTGATACAATACAATTCTAAATGTATCTTGAATAGCAGAACCTCATATTAGGAAGGTGAGGGTGGAATGATAATGTGAAATTCATGGATGAATTTACCGATATTTTGTTATTAATCTGTCATTGTGATATCTCTCTCAAATTTTTTTCCTCTGAATGTCGACATTATCCCGTCACCGGTTTAGAAGTTTTTGATTGATAGCTATGCTATTATGAAACAGATATTTGAGATCTAGCATAAAATT